>QOVE01001885.1:7523-28289 GCA_003521275.1 Tricholoma sp. MG99
GCACTGACTGGGGGAAGTGAAGCAACACGGCGTTTCATATTATATCTATGATGGTCCGAGCGATAGTGTGCCCCTACACTCTTGCAGGTCAGAGTTGCAAAAAGGTGGAACATAGGTGAGAAATTACCAACTTTGTTCTTCTGCAAAAAAAAATGCAATAGAGCATGACAGACAGGTAAAAACAGCTGGCTCCGATAATGCAGGTTGAGACATGATGCAGCAAAAGTGACGATATGAGAATTCGAGGATGGAGACGGTTAATAGTAAGTACTAGTATACTAGTCACAGTCGGGGCTTACATCATCTATATGTTTTGAACTATAATAGTTGTATCATCCATCCATCGATAGCACATTTCTACAGTCATCATTCGGGATACCCTCTCCGTGTCATTTCCCCCTAAGGCGTCCCTGAGGAGACATAGCGCAAGGTTAACATTGCCATCCGATACTTCTTTCTTGGCTAGAAGCTGTACCCAAACATCAGCAAGCTCATCTACCTGATGCACCTTCGACATATACAAATCAACTAGACCATCTGAACACATAATTAGACGTAGCGACGTTGCCTCCAAAGTACCGGTATCGACATGTCGAACATCAGCGCGATTCGAAATATAAGGCGGTGTCAGGTTTCTGCCAAGGAAATCTTCCACTTTCGTCGTAAATGACAACCCTGGCTGAGCGACCATGAATATTCTTTTGGTATAGATGGTCGGCAACTTGAACAGGTGGTCCCCAATCGCTGCTTTATAATATATAGTTATGTATCAGTGCAGCGCCCCTTACGTACCTCGTGTAACAGCAAGGGCACCTAGAACTCTATTGTCGATGATGCAACCCGTTTCTCCAGGATGTTCCGCAATAATCTTTGCCTTTTCAGTAGGGCTTATGCCATTGTGGTCAGAACTCAATCGAGAGGCTGTCCAATGGCCGTTACGATGCTGAATTCCAAGAACTAGAAGGAAGGTAAATGCTTGCACTTCGCGTAGTAATGCCGGAAAGTCACCTGCTAGAGAATCCCCTAGGCTTGCCACCCAAAGGTTAGACCCCGATGGATCAACGAGAGAGACCAAGATCGTCGAACCTCTCATGCAGCGTGCGACTATATTCGAGTTAACACCCCCAGACTCGATGTCGTTAACAGTCGCAGTTATCTCTTCATTAGAGAGCTGGTCGATGAAGGAAGGGTTAGGAAAAAGCCGGAGAAGATCTGTTGTTAATGCATTGTCCAAGGACTGTATAGAGTGACTGAGGATATCAGAAACGACATCGGGACTCAAAGTGTCGACATGAGACTTGTCAAATGCTGAAATCAAAGCCGTCTTGATGATGTCAGGTAAAGTAGTGAGAACATAATCAACAGTGTCATGACCCGTGTGCCCTACATTCGGCGACAAGTGATAGTCAATAGGATGCGTAGAGTACATGACGAGTGAGCCAACCGTCAAAAATACCGCAGAATTTCCAAATACCATTATCAAGGCTCCAGTCCTGGACTATATGGCGATCTTGATTCTGTTCTTCGGGATTAGGGCAGGGCTGGAATGAAAGATAATCTGTATGGTTTGCCAAAGACTTTGCACCAGAAAGGCGTGCTAACTCAGATGAGAGTAAAGGATCTGAGAGAGAATGATACACCCAAAGAGCATCAAGCTCAGGCCAACCCATATCTGTGTACTTGATCGACATGATAGGACGAAAGGTAGTACTTGTGTCCACGTGTTTTACTTGAACGCGGTCATGTGACACTCTTATATGGTTCGACTCCCAGTCTCCGACTCTATGAACATACTTTCTTTCTTCCACTCGCATGTCGTCCCACGTACGTCCGTCTTATTTCTTTTTGTCATATTTTGTTTGCTTAGGACTCCAAATTCTAGCCAATCAGTTCTCCTGTTGTTTTGAAGCAGCAAACTGACGCTTGCAAATCTTCGCTATCTCTACCAGAAACTGAAGATTCATGGGAATCCATTTCTAATGGCATCAGTTCCTTATGTGCTATATGTCGCAATGGTGCCTTTGACTTTGCTGCAGATCTTATCCCTATTATCCGTTCAATCTCTCGTCCCCTGACGAATGCCATGAACTCAGAGAGAACTCGACTTTCTGGTACGGCCATGGACTTTATCAATGTTCTCGCATCGGGGCTTGGACCTGGATTTGATCCCCTTCTTCCCATATTCCTCCCAGCTCTTCTTACTCTATGCGGTCGCCCAAACAAGGTAGTCATCACACGTGCAAGAACCTGCATCTTTACCATTGTCGAAGCAACACAACTGCCTTCAATACTCTCATATTTCCTGCCATCTATCAAAGAGAAGTCGCCATCGCTCAGGCTTGTAGCTGCAGAAGGCACACTGATATGCATGAATTGTTTCAATCCACCCGACTTGGAGAAAGAGACGCGTGCTCGGGATATCGAAGGCATCATTTGCATCGCTGCCAGAGATGCTCACGCTGACGTGAGGAAAGTCGGTAAAAAGCTATTTGAAGCTTATAAACTGCTATTTCCGAGTCGAGTAGAGAGGTACGCATACTATCGGACAAATCTTGTACGGCTCTTCACTTAGTATTCCTCGCAGATTTACAAGCCCTCTCACTCCGACGGTCAAGAAATACCTCGATATAAAACACACAGTCACAGGCCCTCCTGCAGGATTGACTTCCACGTCGGAAGTTAAACGTCAACTTTCATCATCAACTTCCACACTATCCTCTACTCGCATGACTTCAAAGCCCAGCTATCCCCATACACATATTAGGTCGGCCTCCTCGACAAGCTCGTCAAATGATCAGCTAGGCCACGAGAAAACAAATGCGACAAGCAAGCCTACACGGCATATGCCGCTCAAAGCATCAGATTTGGATATGCCGCCCCCGCAATACGTACCTACACGACCCTCGCAACCTCCAGATACAATGACGCCTGCCTCCCGCTCAACGTCAGTTATGGATGCCCGCAAGAGGACGGTGTCCAATTCCGTGCGATCAGGCCCAGTTCAATCAAGAGCGGCGCAGTCGGAATTTCTAGTTCGTCCAGCTTCAGCGAGCGGACTTCATCGGGGCCCACGACGGGCACCTTGCTCATCTACAGCATCTACCTCCCACTCCGCATCTGGCCCACGCAGAATACCTTTGCCTGAAGTAAAACCCGAAACATCCGACATGAAGAAGGACAGCCGGGGCATCGGAACTGCAGTGACACGGCCTCTCCCAAACCGCACTCAATCCCGAGTCAATGCAGCTCCTATTAAGAGGGCACCGGAGAGTTCCAAAGGTGTTTCATCCAGTTCGGCTAATGCTATGCCTGTGCCGCCCAGCAAGCCCTCGAGATCTGTCTCTCAGCCCACTCTATCGCGGATCCATGCTACCGGTCGTAAAATTCCTACAACAACAGCTATCAAACCGCTATGGGGACAGTCAGGACGTTCCCAGGCCAAATCCATGACGAAACCCAGTATCAACCAACAGGCTCCCCACAAGAAAAGTAAGGCTCAGACGGAATCGAGGCCCACAATACCTTGTCATGTACCGCTTCCCGAATCTCGACCAGAAACACCCCTTTCTTCTACCAGGGAAAGCAGTGGTTCTACTACACCAGTTTCGATTAGCCGGTCATCACCAGCTGTTCTCCCCCCTACGCCTCAAAACATACCCGAAGCTAGTACTGAAACTCCGCCGAAAGCTGAATGCATAGCGAAAACCTCTGTCCAGGAAGCTGCAGTGGTTGATGCTGGAACGCATGTCAAATTGTCACCATCTGATGCTGATCGTATTGACGAAAGTCAGGAAGGGTCCCTTTCTTTCAAGGCATCTTCGAGTGTTCGAGAGTCAGATGCACCAATAAATGGAACTCCACAGCCATTGTTTTCACCAGGAGAGATGTCTGGTGCGAAAACGCCGATTTCGGCTCTACTAACGTCAATCCAACATGGGTTCCTCCTCACCCCATCATCACCACTCTCGCCACCCCAATCATACCTTCACCGAGACTTGATCTCATCCGAGATGGGAAAAGATCTGAGCATTTTTGGGCATTTGCGTACTGACAACCCTGAGCAAACGACGGCGCCGTCTAGGAAGCATTTTATATTTGGAGGTGCATGTCAGGAGACAGGTCGGCATGCCTTGAGCAATGTGGAGAATCTAGATGTCCAGTGGTAGAGCATATCTACTTGATAATAAAGCGCATTACATCATTGCAATTGTTGTGGCTCAGTGGCTGTCAATGTCAATGGTATTCTCATTCTAAGCGGGATGGTATGATTGGCGCAGAACTATACGAATGTCACACATTACAAATGAGTTACAGATCATGTTCAAATTTTGCGAGCGTTGCATCAAAAATGCGAAAGCTCTTGAGCGCTCGGCGTTTCATATTGCTTGCTATATGCCCATCGACCGAGGCAACCCGAAATTACAAGAACTAATGTGAATTGCTGAATGATTGTGATTTCATGGTTATAAGCTACTTCTCCAACGTTGGGATGAACATACCATCGTACACATCAATGAGTCAAGAACTTCCTCCCCTTAGCAAGGCGTCTGGCCAAAATTTTCCTTCCGCCAAGGCTCCTTTTTCGGGCGAGGAAACCGTGTTTCCGCTTTCTTTTTCTTTGAGACGGTTGGTATTCGGTGCCTCTTTGTGCATGGCGCAATTGTAGAAGTGAGCCAAGAATGGGCGACGATTCCCAGACGGAAGGAGTAGACAGGGAAAGAGGAGGGAAGCGACGTGATAGGAACAGCGGTACTGTATTAGGAATGGAAATGATACTAGTTGCGAGGGCGGGACGAGCTAGAGTTATCAAACGGGGAGGATGGGTTAAGAGATGAATAAGAGGTCGTGGTATACGAGGCATGTTCTGCAGAAATTTGGGAGTTGCAAAGTAAATAAAATAATAATTGGCGATTTGTTTTCTCAGCACGTGACAGGTATGATATTCGAGTCACTACTTTATCGTGAATCTGGATGCTATTCCGACCATCCAGTCCTATCTTGTCCAATCTTGCTGCTTTTCGAGGCTCTCGACGAATTCCTTCTACAGCGATGTCAAATAAGCACTACACAGGACCATGGACCGCCGCTAAAGTGCGCGAGGAGTTCTTCAACTATTTTCGCTCCAAGAACCATGTCTTCATTCCATCTTCTTCAACAATCCCTTACGATGATCCCTCTCTTCTATTCGCAAACGCTGGTATGAACCAGGTATGGTCATTTACCTCTTTCTATTCTAAATTGAAATCCTTTCGCCCAGTACAAATCCATCTTTCTCGGAACCGTCGATCCACAATCAGACCTGGCAAAAGTAAAGCGTGCCTTCAATTCCCAGAAATGCATCAGAGCCGGTGGAAAACATAATGGTATCATGGTACAAATTCATACCAACGTAATGTACTTATACTGCCACTCAGATTTGGATGATGTTGGCAAGGACTCGTATCATCACACTTTTTTTGAAATGTTGGGAAACTGGTCTTTTGGAGATTACTTCAAGGTTGGCTGACTCCATCATCATTATATCTATTGCTCATTCACCGACGTTACTAAAGAAAGAAGCCATAGAATACTCCTGGGATCTTCTTACCCGTGTTTATGGCCTTCCACAGGACCGATTGTATATCACCTACTTTGAAGGTGACGCTAACGCTGGGTTAAAGCCTGATCTTGAAGCTAGGCAATATTGGCTTGATCAAGGAGTATCTGAGGACCATATTCTTCCTGGAAATGCCAAGGATAATTTTTGGGGTACGGGTCGCCTTATAGTAGCTTTGCCATCGTTTTGATCTTGTCCTGTTTAGAGATGGGCACAACTGGTCCGTGTGGTCCGTGTAGGTAAATGTCAATCCATCACGACTTCCTCCCAGATTTTTATAACTTTTTACTAGTGAAATTCATTTTGATCGTATCGGAGGACGGAACGCTGCCCAACTTGTCAACCAAGATGACCCTGACGTGTTGGAAATCTGGAACAACGTCTTTATCCAGTTCAACCGTGAACATGATGGTACTCTCAAGGCTTTGCCTGCGAAACATGTTGACACCGGGATGGGTTTTGAGCGTCTTGTGTCCGTAGTCCAAGACCAGCGATCCAACTATGACACGGATGTATTTACTCCGATTTTCGAAAGAATTCAGAAAATCACTGGACTTCGAGCATATCAAGGGCGGTTTGGCGATGAAGATACTGACGGAATCGATACTGCTTATCGTGTTGTCGCGGATCATGTGCGAACTTTGACGTTTGCCTTGAGTGATGGTGGCGTGCCTAACAATGTCGGTCGGGGATACGTTTTGAGACGGATATTGAGAAGAGGCGCTCGTTATGCTCGGAAGAAACTGAGAGTGCCCATTGGAACTTTCTTTTCTTCTCTTATGCCAGTGGTAGTGGAACATATGGTAAGAGCAAATTTCCAGCAATTCATTTCCCCTGAACATTTATTATCTAGGGTGAGGTATATCCTGAGATTACAAAGAGAGTTGAGGACATGACAGAAATACTTGACGAGGAAGAGGAATCTTTTTCCCGGACGCTGGATAGGGGGGAGAAAATCTTCGATGTCTATGTGCAGGCCACAAAAGCCCGAGGCGCGAAGGAGCTTAACGGTAAAGATGTGTGGCAATTATATGATACGTTCGGCTTTCCTGTTGATCTGACTCGTCTGATGGCGGAGGAATTGGGCCTTGGCGTCAATGATAAGGAATTCGAAGAAGCACAGGCATTATCCAAAGAAGCGAGCAAAGCCACGAAAAAGAAGGAAGCCAGTAACATCATCAAGCTAGACGTGCATGACATTGCGGTGCTAGAGAAGGATGACGGTGTACAAAAGACTGATGACTCGGCAAAATTTAGTAAGCTAAGCGGATGACTTTAAAGTATCATACTCATATTATCACTCTAGATCTTGGCAATATTTCCGCAAATGTCAGAGCAGTATTCTACAACAAGGCATTTTTACAATCAACCTCCGAGATACCTGAGGCAGCCACTTTTGGACTTCTTCTTGATCGAACAAATTTCTACGCAGAGTCAGGTGGTCAAGAGTACGACACAGGCAACATCGTATCGGACGGTGTGGCAGATTTTGACGTGACCAATGTACAAGTGTACAATGGTTACGTTCTCCATACTGGCCATCTGAAATATGGTGAACTCCACGTTGGAGATGAAGTTGTGTCGTCGTATGATGAGGTCAGATCGCTGACGTGTGAATGTAACTCCTGCTGACACGGGCGAACGATGATAGCTTCGTCGATGGCCGCTACGAAATAACCATACAGCGACACACATTCTCAATTATTGCTTGCGGGAGGTACTCGGCAACCACATCGACCAGAAGGGTTCCTTGGTGGCTCCTACCAAACTTCGCTTTGATTTCTCTCATAAATCTCAAATCAGCATTCCGGAACTGTCCCGAATCGAGAGTATGAGTGTTGGGTGGATTAAAAAAAATGTCAAAGTTTTTGGCAAAGATCTTGACTTGCAGACCGCTCGAAGAATCCCTGGGTTGAGGGCCGTCTTTGGCGAAACATATCCCGACCCTGTTCGAGTCGTTGCACTGGAGTTTGATGTTGATGATATTGCAAAGGATGTGGAGAACCCAAAGTGGGCTCAGACAAGCGTGGAATTTTGTGGCGGAACGTAGGTCCATCATCACTAGTTTTGCACTCCGTTTCTGAAAGTTATGATTATAGTCATGTTGCCAGAACTGGTGATATCAAGGACTTTGTCATTGTAGAAGAATCAGGAATTGCGAAAGGTATCCGCAGAATCGTTGGAGTAACCGGCCACGAGGCGCAGAACGTGATTCGAGCCGCAGAGACACTCAAGGCGAAACTTGATGCATTAGACATCATCAGTGGAAAGGACAAGGATACAGGACTCAAGGCGTTCAGTGTGGTGGGTGTCTACATCATGCTTGAATGGCGAATAATGAACCGTTATTCTTCTATAGGAACTTGGACAGGCAGATATCTCAGTTATCAAGAAAGCTGAATTAAAGGATCGGCTCACCACCATTCGAAAGACATTCGATAAGCAGATCAAGGAGAAGGAAACCGTCGCTAACAAAGAGGTAGGTATGAGAGGTTCAGCCAATAGCTTCTTCATTGAGCTCTTGAATCAGGCGGTCGAGAAACTTCAGCAACACTTCAAGGACAACGAAAAAATGGAGGCTTATATAGCAGTCCTAGACGTAGATGGGAACTCAAAGGTATTGCTTTTATTTTTGTACAAACGTTGTTTAGATCATTCTTCCTTAGATTCTTCAAAGCGTTGTTGCACAAGGGAAAAAACTTGGAAAAGCAGTTTACGTCCTTAGTGTCGACAAGGACGGAGGTAAGGTTGCCCACGTAAACTATCTTCCTGCATCGTTGCAGGTCAAAGGCCTAGATGCTAGAATTTGGGCATCAAAAGTTGCAGAGGTGTTAGGTGGCAAGGTAAAAGTTATTTTCACTAGGTTCTCTATCTAATTCTTGTCAGGTTGGCGGGAAAGAAGACAGCGCGCAAGGAGTAGGGACCGACATTCTGCAAGTGGAAGAGGCAGTGGATGTAGCGAGGAAATATCTCTATATTACGTGACGCGTCTACGTAGAATCTATAACTTGAAGAATTCCATTATGACTGTCATGTCTCGGTGTCTCTCCCTAGCCCATGACTTCACCTGCTCGCTCATCTTCCTGGGCCTTGGTCTTCAGCTCATCGTTTCATCGGGTGGATACCCCTCGCTGTAATTATGGTTTGAATCACATGTCTCGAAATGGACAAACATTAGCAAATAAATGACCGGGAAATGCCGTTAGTCCAGTCGACTCGCTGTGGTCAACCGTGAAAACAACAGTGAACACCGAACCCTTCCAGAACGAGGTGAGCAGGACTTTTTGACTGTCTGAACCATGCTATACGTGATGCACACCTCATGGCTTCCAACGAGATCCATTGATAGGCATTAGCCTGATGGATGGCTTGGATCTATTCCGGATGTACGAGTGCTGAAGATTCTTCCAGGTCAACAACGCCCACCATGTCTCTTGTCGTACCCGAAGCACATCAACAATTTCAGGTTTGGTGTCAATCGTCTCAGATTGCGTAGCTTATGCCCAACCCATATTATAGCACATCCTCCGTCTCCTCAACACTAACGTTGATGGCAAGAGAAAAATCATGTATGCGCTGACCGAGATCAAGGGTGTCGGTCGTCGTTATTCCAATCTAGTTTGTAAAAAGGCCGATGTCGATCTTAATAAGCGGTGCGTCCAGACTTTCAGCCTGTGAGCTCAAGTTTGATCTTAATTGATTTCGTTGTGCAGTGCTGGAGAATTGAATTCAGACGAACTGGAACGTATTGTAACCATCATTCAGAACCCCACACAGTTCAAGATCCCCACGTGGTTCCTGAACAGACAAAAAGACATTGTCGATGGCAAAAATTCACAAATTCTCTCGAACAGCGTTGACTCGAAGCTGCGTGATGACCTTGAACGGCTGAAGAAGATTCGAGCGCACCGTGGGCTGAGACATTACTGGGGGTTGCGCGTAAGGGGGCAGCATACCAAGACGACCGGTAATCTCAGCTTGCGTATAATTTTAGTTTTCTGGTTCTGACATGTAATGTTTAGGTCGCCGGGGCAAAACTGTTGGTGTATCAAAAAAGCGTGGTTAGGATGTTGGCTAGATATGCTTGTATGGTGTCAGTCGAATACATGCATGAACTTTATGAGTATATACACTGAGTCGCTGAGTATAAATATGTAGAAGCGACCAGAATGTTCTGGACCCTGTCAATGTTATACTTAAGGCTATACAAGCAACGGTGTACTTAACGGTATACGACGGCGTAGTTGTTGTCAACGACGTATATTCTTCATCACGCTCTAACATTTGGAAATGACTACATGGGCTCCTATTAGCCACCCATGGTTTGACCACCCTTCCACGAAACGAAAGCTTTCTGCCAGCTCTCTCAACACGACAAATTCAACCTCGAGGAGTTCACGTCCATCTCCTCCTCCGAAACGTCGCAAGATTAGCACGCTGGAGTCTGGTTTTGCGCAGCTCGCGCTCAATAACGCTCTTCACAGTATTGCTGATACTGGCAGTCATGCTCCTTCATCTGCTGGCTGGCCTTATATTTCTGAAATCGTACACGCTCCTCCTGATTCTTTGTCCGCAATGGACGCCGACTATCAAGTTCCGGCGCGCGATGTCGTCCTACCTAGCTATGTCGAGGAGCCATCTACCGAAGTTAAAATGCGGTCGTCATCTTGGTACGAATCTGAGCCTGATCGTACGTCTACCTACATGATCTTTGCTCGACCAACACGTTTCACAATCTCACATAGGCATTGTCATTACCGACTTGGACTCCTCTTCGGACGAGGAAGAAAGCACAGATTTATATACGCCATCTATATCCATATCTCGCCCACTCCTTAAGCGACTTTCATCACACGCAAAACAACTTATCAACCGGCCAGCCAGTTCAAGCCAGGCCCTCGTATTGTACCGACCTCTACGGCATGACCACAAAGCTGAAAATTCGAAGATTAACGAGGGTATGAATAGTACAACAACTGTGGGCGAGGTGGCAGATGGCAATTCTATGGATGTAGAACCCTGGTGACAAGGATGAGAGGAAATTCGAATAATAAGTATGGAAGAATAAGAAATGTGTATAACGGACTCTATACATATATAACTCTTGAAACGCAGTATCCGAAAACTGTTGTTCTCAACAGATTCTTCCAAGTCTAGCTTCCGCTGGTAGCACCAAATTGGATGATTTCCTCTGTCCTCCTCTGAATTTCGGGACCATTGGACTCGGGATTACCATAAAGATCATTGAAATTGATGTCAGAGTGGTGATGTCTGGTGTCGGAATGGGGATGAGAAACATGATGCATTTGGGCAGGAGGATATGGAGAGCTGAGGGTTACAGGTGTGGAATTGGTAGAACCACTGAACCGTTGAGGAAAGATATTACTAGAGGAGCCCTTGATAGGCGGAGAGTGGGACTGGGACTGGGGTTGAGACAATTGAGGTATGGAAGGCGGGTGATGAAGAGAGTATATCATGCCGATGTGGTCAGGAGTATGCCTGACAAGGGAGTCGCGGTCTATGGGAGGTGAAGGAGCTTGGACGAGGTCATCATCATCTATGTCGTCTGGGTCATTTTCGACGTGATTAGACGGGCTGGAGTGATCATTTGACGGAGCTTTCTGGGCAGCCATTTCATCAGCTGTGAGGAAACGACCACCAGGACCACGAGGGCGACGCATAGCATGTTTATGGCGGGACTCATGAAGATAGGGCTGTAATGAATAGTTAGAAGAAGAATGAATAAGAGGAAGAAAAGGAAACCTTGCGCTGTCGAGAGAGGCGATGTACCTCTTCGAGGCGAGCACGAGCGACGCGACGCTTCAAGATACGAAAGTACTGCTTTGCGTTGACATAGAGGGGTTCATCGTCGATAGGCTGATCATCTTGTATGGCATGGTGGATGTTGAAGTTGAAGTTGTCGTGGCGGTCGAAATTAACATGATAGGCGGGCGGATACAACTCCATCGATGATTGGTCGAGGAACCCAAGTAGTCCTGTCACACCCTCCTGTCACTTGTCACTCTTCTATACCATCATGGACTCTAAACTCAAAGCTCTCAAGGTTGTCGATCTCAAAGCAATTCTTGCAAATGCAAATCTTTCTTGTCCTACAAAATCAACTAAACCTGATATCATTGCTCGTATCATTGCTAGCGATGAAGCTATCAATTCGTATTACCAACTTTATGATCCTCAAAAACTCGTCAAATCTCCTCCTGTATTTTTATTTTTTTATTTTATTATATTTTTTTAAATCTTATTTTATAATTTCTTAGACTCCACCACAGACTTCCAATCCTCTTCCCCCCTCTCAGCCCATACCCTCTCCACCATCCCCGAAAGATTTAGAAGCAGAGAAGCGTCTCCAACGAGCTGCTCGCTTCGGTATTCCGGTGGTTGATTCATCCAAACCTGCCTCAAATCAACCACCTTCCTCAAAGAACATTCCTGATGTATGTTCCATCTCCATTCTTTCAGTTTTGCCCTTTTCATTCCTCTCTCTCAGGATCTAGAGAAACTGAAAGCTAGAGCTGCCCGGTTTGGCATCCAGCAGACGGCGACGGGTCCTGTCGTTCTAGAACACGTTGATCCTGAAGAGGCGGAGAGAAGAAGAAAAAGGGCTGAGCGCTTTGGATTACCTACAGCTGTGAGTGTTGTCCTTGCGCGAATATTCTTCTTCCCTTGCTGACTTACTACAGGTCTAGATATGTAAGTAGTTAGTAAATTACCTTGTTACAAGTACCGAGCAGTCGTGAGAAGACCATCATTACATCATATATATGCATAGTTCAAAGCTTGGACTCGTCTGATAATGTCAACTCCTGCTAAACCTCGTCAATCTGGTATCTCTGGCAGGACGAGTAGCATTCCTACTCCAGGTCGTTCTCGATCTGTGTCCATCGTAAATCAGCAACATGCGTCAGATGTTGAATATATTTCACTCGCAGAAGCCATCAAGGCTAATGACCCTGCTCAGCATCGGCCTACACAGACACAAGCTGCTTCGTCATCATCTTTGTCTTCTCCTGCACTCCAATTACAGTCAGGTCGACACTCTGTTACCGATCGACCGTCTTCTGCCAGCTCCAGTTTCCCCAAGGAGAGAACGAAGACGCCTACCTCTGCACGTCCTCCAAGTCGCCATTCTGATGTCTTTGGGAAAAGTACAATTCGCACCTTTGATATAGGAGATAATGTCAGAATAGAGTCACTTGGGTATGAGGGAACCTTGAGGTACATTGGGGAGATCGACGGAAAGGTTGGTGTTTGGGCAGGCGTCGAGTTAAGAGGGGGATTTGCAGGCAAAGGAAAGAACAACGGCACTGTTAATGGGTAAGGCAATCTATCACATCCCAACTTTTTGTCGTCATAAATTTTCTTCCGGTCGGGAAGCTGTTCATTGACAATGATGACAGTTTGTTCCTCTGGAATATCGTGCCAGCGCTTACATCCTTAAATTATCAGGAAGCGGTATTTTGTCTGTCCTGAGCACTGTGGTGTCTTCATATCCACAGTCAAACTTTCACCTCCTACTGTTGGCCCTGGAGCAATGCATCGACCATCTTCAGTGGCATCTTCACGCGGTGGACGAATAACACCTGCAACGTCTGGGCATATGACACCGTCAAGTGCATCGTTAAAATCTGGATCTCGCATTACAGTATCATCATCAATGTCCGGTGGGCGTATTACTCCCTCTATCAGTGGCAGAGTGACCCCTGCTACACCTTCTGCACGTTTCTTACCTGCACCAACATCTCCCCGTTCACTGGCGCATTCAACAGCCTCGAACCCACATACTTCCTTCCTTTCGGAAAAGATCACTGCAGGTTCCCGAGCGTCGAAATATATGTCAATGACAGCCAAGCAGCTCAATTCCCGGGATGCAATATCCCGTAGTCCATCCCGACCCACGGAAGATCTTGAGAATCCTAGTCACATGCATTCCTTGCCATCTCACTCGTCACCTACTCGACCCTCAGTTTCTTCTTTGTCCACTCCGAAACCTGGAGTAAATGGCCGAATTTCTGGAATCGGTGTAGGATTGCCAACAAACAGAAGTAGGTCTTCCTTGGATACTCCTAGACCTCGAATCCCTAGTGCCGTAGCAATGCCACCTCCCGCTTCGCCTATCTCCTCCCGCTCAACATCGACGGGTGAGTACGTTGTCATTCGCGATGATGACAGTGAGGCGACTACTACTAGTTCGAACCTGGAATCTCATGGGAAAGTGTTAAGTGAACGGATTACGCTTCTTACATCTGGAAACGCTATTCCCTCCGTCTCTTCTCCCCGCTCAGAATCTGCGACTTCATTTCGATCCAGCACGACGGATGAACGAAATCTTATCGACCAGTTGCACTCCCGGATAGATGCGTTGGAGTACGACAACGAACGCTTGCGCTCTGTTAATATGTCAGGGAGCGATAATCTGAGCGATACCCAGCTTCAAGCTGCCGAGCAGGAACGTGATGAAGCAGTGCATCGTATTGCCCAACTTGAAGAGGAGCTGCTGGCTTCTGAAAACACTCTAAAAGCCCAGCGCACACACGAATCTTTGCTAGAGCAAGACTATCGGCGGGTTACGATGGAGTTTGAGTCTTTACAGCTCAGCAGAAATAGTGGTTTCGAAGAAATGCAAAAAAAGCTGGACGATAGCGACACTCTCGCCAAAACATTGAAAGATGCTGCCGATCAACAGGCCATTATCGCTCAGCAGCAGGAAGCATTGTGCAAAAGCAAAGATGTGGAAATTGCTACGCTAGACCTTAGAATAGAGAATGCATATAAGGAACTACAGGACGAGAAAGACGAACTAGGAGCCCAGATTGAAGAACTTAGGATGGCTGGTCAGGTATGCCCAGCATATTTGTGCAGAACGGAAGTTTCTAACAACTTACTGGAAAGGAAACCATTGCTCTCTATGAAGAACGTCTCAGCGCAGCTGACAGTCGGCGGTATGAACTTGAATCCCGTATCACGTCGCTAGAAGCCGGCATCCAGGCAAAGAAAATCTCAACTTCATCCGTCGATTCATCGTCTGCCACTTTAATTGACAACGAATCACTCCGTGAGCAAGTTCTCCATCTACAACACAAAATTTCTACGATGGAAGATATCATTGAAGATGCACATGCAGTGTCGGAGAAAGAAGAAGTAGTTCTTCGTGAACGGATGAAATCCTTAAAAGAAAAGGAGGACGGAATGAAGAAGGAGCTGAATGAAGGACGTAAAGAGGTGGAGCGAATGGTCAAATCCGAAGCCGCAGCTCGAAGTCGCGTGGAAGAGATTGAAGAAGCTCTTCGTGAAAGTACCGTTGCACTGGAAAATGCAAGGGCCGAGGTTGAAGGTTTGCGGACCGAGCTTGCAGTGAGTGATCTTTACAAACGGGACGCCTGCAGGCTATTGAGTTTGAGTTAGAACCTTGATGGGTTGATTGCAAGCAGCACGACGGGTGACTTGCCTGCCCGAGTCGCCGAATTTGCTCAACGTGCCTCGAGTGACAGGGCTCGATATAACGACGAAATTGCGAAGCTTCAGCAGCTTCTAGAGCAGTATCGTACTCGTGAAGATTCATCGAAAAATAGCTCCTCACCAGAACAGGAGATTATCAAGGCTCTTGAAAATGAAAATGCTATGGTAGGTGACTTGATTACGTGAGTGGAAACAGTATTATTGAATATGCATGCAGTTGCAGAAAACAAACAAGGAACACGAGAGCAAGCTTGGGGTTTTATTGCAGACACTAGACGAACGCTCGAACGAGCTTGATTTATTAAGAAAGAAAACCAATCGAGACGTTATAGTCAATAACGGGGTTTATGATACCCTACGGGTTATCACTCCGTCACCGTCTTCCCCCGTGCATGGGGAACCGCCTGCAGCCCGAGAAGAAATTACTGGTCTAAAGTACGACTTCTTTATGAACAATAATGGAAGAGTTGGTTGAATTTTGTTTTGCCAGGCACATTGTTCAAGAGCTTCAAAAAGAAAACCTAGCGGCTGCTCACCGGATCACACTTTTGCAGTCGGAGAATCAGCTCTTAACATCGGAGGCCAATCAGCTTCGTCAAGTAACCTACTCATCTTGCATCATCCTCGATTTAGTCATTGATACATCTTCAGGAGGTCCAGATTCTGGAAGAAAATCTTGTGACTCCAGAAGATCGTGTCCTTGCAGATGGTCCACATCACCTCCTGAAAGAGCAAAGTAGCCGTTTCGAGGTGCGGTCCTTCAAGACAATAGTTACTTGGTGGTATTCATTGTTTTTCCTAGATGGAGCGAGATCAACTGCGTAAACGGCTAGCAGATGCAGAGATCAAAAGTGCGCGAGCTATCCATGATGTACGGTCGCTTTGCTGGTCATGGCTGGATGTGGATTGACCCTCTCTATCTTAGCTCAACAAGGAGATTAGTGAACTTGAAGCTTTGGTAGAATCAAAGGTGAGCAGTGACATGCTTGGTCCAAAACGTGACCGCCCACATTGAGCTTCTCTCAAGATATACCGTGAAGTAAGACTAAGATTCTTTCATCTATGCAACGTCACTCACGTGTATGCTTCTCTTAAGGATGAGCTTGAGCAGGAGCTAGAACGGATGAAGGATAAATTGGCGCGCCAGAAAAAGATATCCAAAAGCACAAGCGATACACTAGAAGCACATTCTCAAGGGAGCCATTTTGTCAACACCACCAATGCTGCATCTCCGCAAGTATGTGAGATTTGTGAGCGGCCAGGACATGACATCTTCAGCTGCAATCTTCTCAAAGCCGAGGTTCCCGCCACGAACAATTCTAGATTATCACTGGATTTGTACTGTGAAGATTGTGAGAGTCATGGCCATGGTGCTCCAGACTGTCCCCACTCCCTGGAGGTCTTTTAATGATACTGCAATTTAGTTCATGTTCTGGTTATACCCTTGGAGCAATACATCATAGATGTTTTTCATTCATTCAGCAAAATCTTGTGTCAGACACTATGATCTCTGCTGTGTCACTTACATTTATATTCACAATGATAGGCCTTTTCTGAAAAATTACACACATTGCGGGACCAAGTTTTGGATTCCCAGCACATGGTTTCCTGAGTCCTGACTGTAATGGTTAGTTGCTAGCTTCCAGCCTCGTCTTCTGCAACGGGATTCAAAGTGTGAGCTAGGAGGTTGGGTGGGAACTGGTGTTAGCCAGTTTGGATGCAGGGCATGTCAAGCCACGGGTGGGTGGGTTGACAAATCCTTGTGATTCTCTCACACAATGAATTGTAGACAGAAAGAAATGACTGTAAGAGATTCCTCTTGGTACCAGACTACTAGCAAGCCTCGCTACAACAGTCTACAACAGGTTATGTAATAGGCATGGTCACATGATTGGGGGGCTTGCTCCCATTTGTTACTGTGCTTTGCATAAATAACTGAACACTAATCTATGCCTGGCTCCTGAGATGAGAAGGAGGGGAGAGGAAGGAGAGATGCTAGGAGAGATGCTAGGAGAGATCACGGGGCTCAGGTCTTTGAAGGTACGAGTCTGTGCAGTTTGCGAGTGATACAACGGTAACTTCTCAGAATATTGGACACTCCGATTTCCCAGTTTCTTACGCCAAGTCACTCCTTAAACGGACCTCCATTCATCCATATCATCGGACCTCCGGTTACTCACTTATTACATTCATCATTCGTTTCATACCACAATATTACAACCTCTGACTTGTCTTACGATTTCATATTAAGTAATTAGGTTTTATGGTTACGACCAGTGCTTTGATATTCAGACTGATATTGTATCATATACTTATATCGGAAACACCACCTTGTTTACTAGTATAAATCCTTAGCTACTTTCACTTGTATTCTCCAGTTTAATATCGACCAAGTTTACTCCTCTCTCTTCTGTCTTGAATTCTTCAGAATCTCCTCTCCTCCCATCTGTCCTGGAATTCTTTGGAATCTCCTTACTCTGACTACAGTTTATCTTCAGACACTCCATTAGTAAACCTTTCTGCCTTGTCTTGAAATTGGACACCAAGGCGAGAGAAGGGTGCAACTTCTTATAAGTTGAAGCCAAGTCCAACACCCCTTGGGGTCAGACTTTCCTTGGAACTTCCATTTTCCTCGGACCTCCAGTCTCAATGTCGCAAATCCGTTCTGGCACTTAACAGTGAGCAAATAAATGTATTTGGTTGCCCAAGCTCTTTCGCACGGACTCCATGTTGGGAGGCCAAACTCAAGCCACAAGGGCAGGAACAAAAGGAAGGGCCAGAGGAACGAAAAGCTGAGCATGAGGAGCGGCCAAATGGAGACGTGCAGAGAGACCCAGAATGTGCTCACATGGGACATCAATGTAGAGTTTGTACACATTGCTGTGCCAGCAGCCAAGAAGCTGAATCTCATGATCTGCGTACCCCACAGCAGCAGCAAAATAGACCTCACTCAAAAATGACTATATCACATGACTAAAATGTTACATTTCATGACAAAATCCTATTATCGTACAAGGCTTTTTTTTACATGCATTTCTACCAAATCTGGGATCGAGAGATACCAGACAATATATTTTTCAAGGACTACTCGATCTTCTTTTGTCAAATTAGTCAGATTTGTGAATGGAGTATACATTTTTAAATGATGTGTCTAAAAATAAGTCAGTATACCAGAACTCTAGCTCATGCCGCTCTCCATGTGGTAGCGACACATTATCAGGATGCCTAGTCCTAAAAAAAATGAACTTTCTGAAGAATCTTAAGGTGCCTTGGGGACCATAGGGACGGAGGAAGAAAAGGAAAAATCTTGATACTGATGGTGCTGAGAAGGAAAATGTAACTCGTTTTGCAACTTTTCGTGCTTCCGATGCTAACTGAGATGAAGTGAGACATCAGCGCTTCTGTGAAGAAACCAAGGAACAAGAGTCTTGAAGTGGAAGTTGATTAATCATGCGTCAAATTAATTGATGCAACACATTCAACTGATTTGACGCGCCCCACTCTCATGCCCTCAGACTTGACTGATGGGACACGTCAAGACACGTCTGATGCATCCCCAATGGACGTATGTGATGTCACTCCAGTTTCCATGGGCATTTCATATGTGGCATGTGCATTGGAAGACACGCCAAATGCATCCATGATGATATAACCAGCCACGGTCCACATAGAACCTGCGATCACTGAACCTGACACCTCAGACCAACTGAATGGAAGCTGCGTGGAGCCATGTGGGAATATTGATATCTATGGGGAGCCTAAGGCCTTTGCAGGACAAACAGGAGGGCTTGCAAGAAATACAGAGGCCACAGGGTCATCCCAACACTCCTGCTCACTCAGTTTGGCAAACCTAATGCATAGATAATTGTCACGAATGGCTTACTCACTAATGCATATTCTAATCTATGTTTCTTTTGAGTCTGTGTTGCAATTGTGTCCACCATCATATGTGATCACATGATGAGTCACAGCAAAAGTAACATCATGTGATGTAGTCATTTTTGAGTGAGGTCTATCTTATGATTTTTTGTTTTTGTTTGTCGAGCCAAACAATGTGACTTGATTGTCAACTCCGATATGCCCAACCAGGCAGGCAGACCTCTTCCCCACGACCAAACCACAACTTTATATAATTTAGTGATGTTTTAGTGATGTTGTTAGAGTTGATATTGACTGTCCTTAGTGAGCTGGCTAGCATATGAATTTTTCAGACACTTGAGAGTCGGGACATGATGTAGGTGTTGTAGTTTTGTTAACTGTTGAATACCTCAGACCTGTGGAGATTGCACTTGTGTGAGTGATTCTAGTGCACTTATTACCACTATCATTTTATCTGTATATGTCAGCTTAACTACAATATTGATATACTCTAGACTTGCTAATGTCATCTAAGTAGTTCACATGCACACATGGTGGCACACGGACTTTGATGCGCACATTCACTGAGCCTTGAGATGGGCCATGGCAAACAGCTGGCAGGCCGACCATCATGATTTATTGTAGATACATCATACTACAATATTACATACCAGAAGTTCTTTATGAGTCCTATCAGGTCACACTATTTGGTCAGACAAACAAAAACAAAAAATCGTGGTGTTCAGTTATTTATGCAAAGTGCAGTATGCTACTGATCCAAAATGCAGATGATTGGTAAGTGTCACTTGTTTTGTAGTTGTTTGGTTTTTTAAGCCCCCATGAGAATACTGCATGCATTGCGTACACATGGCCCCAAGCATGTGATGGCAGTGTTTGGCTACATTTGTGCTTGCTACCAGCTAGGAACATGCTTGGCATATCTGCAGATCCACTTCTTGCCACTGCAAAGAAGTCTAGGAGACTTTGTGGTAAACAGCCTGAGTGGGAAGTAGTAATACTTGGTATGTGTACTTGAGCTCACTGTTTCCTCTGATTAATAATTAGTCAAACACTGTGGACCCCCCAATGCTGGAAATTTACACCTCAATTCCCCCCTCTTATATATGTAAATTCATACCATTATTAGTGTCTACATGTACTGAATATAATACCTGGATGGAATGAATATAATCCACAGAGAGAATATATTTCATCTCACAGTGGTATACCTATCAGCTGGTAATTGTATGATGCCGCAGTATCATTTTCATTTTTTAAAGGGACAAACTGAAGTGGTGAAATTCATGTTGAAAACAGCACGTTTCATACCCAGTGGTTTTTACCATGTCATAGAAAATTCATCCACTCCAGGTGGGGTTGAATTTCAGCAACTTTCCAGGGGTTTAGGAGGAATGAAAGAACCTGGCAATGATATTTTTTCATCCCATTGATAGAAGAGTTTCATCATGTATTAGAGTAAATTTGAAGCCACTAAGATACAGAATCTACTTGAAAGAAGTGAAAAAATTTCCCGGATCCCTGATGCCTCATTATCAGCCTGTTGTCCCATTGTGTCCCTGTCGTTGCTCATAGTGGAGGGGTTTGGTGCTGTGGCCTGGTCGTCTCGGTGGTGGTGCTGGGTGCCAGGTTGCACTTGTCGTCACACTTGTCCCTGTCATCAGAGGATGCACCCATGATCCACCCCATGAGCAGTTGCTTGTGGATGTGTGGTGGGTGCTGGTTCATCATGCCCTGGGGAAGGTGGTGGTGGGTCGTCAGCATGAGGTGGCAGGTCAAAGAGGGGTGGGGTGTGTACCTGCCCTATACAGGCCTCC
>QOVE01001899.1:3334-15152 GCA_003521275.1 Tricholoma sp. MG99
GTCATTCGCACCCAACTATCCCGTAATTTGAATTTCAGTCTAGTATACAACCACCAGAACCTTGGATTATACTACGTACAAATGATTGGGATCTAAGCTATAGGATCAGCAGGCTCCTGTTCAGCTGTGGTGTGGAAATTTTCAGCAGCAACCCAGCAAATGTGTTTCTGTATATCAGTCCTCGTTTCGTAGACCAAGTAGGTATTGGGAATTTTCCTCAAAGCAGAGGCCTCACCCAGAAGCTGCAGACAACCAACTCTAGCAGAGCCCATTTGTATAAGTGCTCAGAAAGCACAACTACTACAATACACAAGCTTTATATACTAATCAGTAAATAATAAATAATATCTATGATACGCATCAAGTGAAACCGTAACATAGATACATAGTAATCCATAAATAGAATGTAACATGTAACAAGAAACTATTACCGTGACTGCAGGCAACTGAGGGCTGAGCTCGAAATCTCAACAGTAGGCAACTCAGTAATTCCAAAAACGCGGGTTGGAAATGTGATCCATGTTGCCACCCTCCTATATATTCATTAGACCAGATGATCTAGAAGAACAGGCACTGACAGATGAGTACTCTTTTACTGAGCGGCCTTCCGACAACCCTTGCTTGAGTCCGCAGAGGAATGGTCTTAGTATCCCCGGATTTTGGCCAGGAGTGCACTTCAGCCAGCCACACCTGTTTCAATGGCTAAGCGAAGAGCTGACCATACAATGACATATATCAGCTCACTGTGTCATGCATGTCCAATTGATGAGGAGGGGAAGTCTTCCCTGTTTTCTCCAATCTTAGTTTGCGTGAGGTACCAAATGAGCGGCCTCGGGTGACGAGAATTCTTCAGTAGAAGACTTCACAAGCACTTTGCGTTCAATGAGGTACTCTGTGTCATTAACATCATTTGTCCACCGGCCCTTGCATGTATTGTTAGTGTATATCATCTGGAATACAATAATACGAACATACTGGGGAACCAATTGTCTCGCGCACCTTGCGTATCCGGACTACATCACCATCTTCAAAGCCATCACTTTGCATAGCTGCCGTGCAGGATTTGATCTTGACCCACATATTCTCCTAAAGCCAGTACGTCATTGAGTCAAAGCGATGTCAAAGACAGTCCACTTGCAAACAATAACTGACCTTCAGTGCAGGTGTGCGAGGTGGGTCCGGGGTGGTCGGTCGACTCGGTCCTTGCGAAGTCGATCGAGTGTCTAAAGCCGACAAGCGAGGCTCTGGTGGCAATCGTTCGTCCAGTTCCATCGCAGTTAGACTATTCTGAATGGATTGACAGAACGACAAGGCTTGAAAGGCAGTGAAACGGTTTGCAACATCATCCGTGGTCATTTGGTCCAGGAGTGAGGCGAGCCAGGGTAAGGCTGGAATCAAGTACTGTAGATTATTTGTCCACATCAAAATTTTGAGATCGTGTGTAATTAAGAAAAAAAGTACCTCAAAACCATGGCGCAGCATATTTCCCATACATCCAACATCGAATTTAAATGGATCTAGGTCTGGTTCTGCGCCGTTAACCTCGTTGGGATGCAGCCAGGGTGCGCCTCTTCCTTTAACACTTGTGATTGGAAGGCGGCACTCAGTGACAGATGTGTCAAGTGGGAAGATTTGTGATAGGTCAAAGTCAAATAAGCAGTAGCGAGCCTGCCCTTCGGCGCGGAGATGGACTCTTCCTTCTTTGTCCCAAGGGTCGCACGTAATATTGTGTGTAAAGTGGTTGATGAGAATATTTCCAGACGCAATGTCCTAAGAAGTCAAGTGTGATAGGCTGAGATGCATGGTCGACGATCAAGTAAATACGCACCAGGTGGACGATACGGTGTGAATGCAAAAATTGGAGTCCCTTCGATAAGCCATAAGGCCCATAGCGATCACTATATGTATATAATTTGGGATAATGTGAGATTCTAACCTGAAGGATATTTACTGTGAAGGCCAACAGTTCACGTGTACTGCGAAAGTCAGGCACTTCCGGAGCATCACCCCAGCTGCAACAAGACAATGAATGGAAACCATCTATGAGTGAGCAGAAGCTAACTCACCGCGGCATAATGACAAATGAGAAGTTATGTGGTGAGGGTAATATTTCAAGAGTTGGTATAATAAACGGAAACGATTCCGAGTGGTTGAATTCGGTGTAGGACATGAGGCGCTGGTGGACGCGGTGTTCTACAGAATCCGTTTGAACGAGTTTGATAATGACGTCCCGCTTCTGTTCATCTTGCGCATACATGATATGTCGCTTGAGAGGAGACAATGTTCAGAATTTTTAGAAACGCATACGGAGATAAACGTACACATAGGACGTCGGATCGTAAATCCCAACTGATGTGCCGGGAAAAGGTAGCGTAGATGTGCGATTCGGACGTGAGGGGTTCATGAATGGGAACATAGTGCTTACTGCCCCCCTCGGTTGTTTCGAGCTTGAAGAATGCATAACCCTGTTCCCTGAAGAAGTTGCTGTACGAGGACCAAAAGTTGTCACGACCATCCCAGTATGGTAGGTCTCGGAAAGTTTCGACATTGACCTGAATTATCGGTAAGATAGAGGATAGGTAGCCGTAAAAACAGTGTGGAACTCACTGCGGGAGCGGGAAGCGCCGCCATTAGCTGCGAGTGGTTGAACGGGTTCAATTGAGGTTCAGTTGAACCTAGCAAGGTTGAACGTTGAGACCCCTACACACTTTCTCATAGTCATGTGACCAGCAGACACCTAATATGAGATGGTTTAAAAGGCCGGAATCTTTCCCACATCAGTGACTACAGACCGTTTTAGGCTAGCACTTTATCATAGCTCCTATTGATTTATTTTACTTTATTTTAGGTGATCGGCTATCGACGAGTCCGATGCATCCCATGACACCGCTACTAAACCCACGTGCAATAATCTAACAATACCCTTTGAATCTACTAATCACCGTGATGGCCCGGGGGACAATGTGATTGAACCCCTGCATGATAAATTCGTCCCAGTGCCGCAGAAGTCAATCATAGAGTCTACAGGTAAGATGCGATTCGGCCCACCCATACTTATATCCATGAATTGTGATTTTGCATCATTGATCGGTTGATATGTACTACCCGTCCGTTTTTTTGGATGCAGGGAGGGAGAGGAGGAGATCATCAGATGTATTCAGCTGCAAATGTAGCGTAGCCGTAGGAGAAGGTCTGCCACTTGATCGTGATCTAGAACGGGTGTGACGGTTGCCAGCGCAGCTGCCAGCATCTTGTAGACGAAGAGTGCGAGAGAGTTCGTGTGGAGTCCGTGTCACATGCGGCATCCACTGCGATCTCTGGGAATGCCTAAAGGAGATGTGATATTAAGCGAAGTCTGAGGTTGGTCACTGGATGAAAGGTGAGTAGTATGGAGAAGGGTCAATGATTACTTCGGTGAATCGACGGTGATGTGAGCGGACCGGTTCAGGTTCAGTCCGGTCCCGGGTTTGCTGGTTTGACGAATGGACCTCAAACTTACTTTTAGTTCGATTTGCCTCAGTTCCAGCTGAATTCAAAACGATAGGCCCCTTCCGAAAAATCACACACATTGCGGGGGTCAAGTTTTTGATCCCCGGAGAACATTTTAACAAAAATTGTACTATATTAGACTATATTATGCTGCCGCTTACCGCCGGACCTCTCGCGTAGCTGGAAAAGGGTCCGAGATCACCAGAATTCAAAACCCGCAATGTGTATAATTTTTCATGAGCGGCCTATCGTTTTGAATTTAGCTGTCAAGTTTGCCTGTCGCCCACAAAACGGATGTCCCTGGATACATTTCAAACTCAACTAGAAAATTCCCGGGCCGCATGAGCACGGAACACTCATGGTCACGGCAGTCGCTGGGATGTGCGGCAGTGCCTATCACATGAAGCATCGATTCATCACAATCAATTGGTGGTGAATACATGTGTCAGGTGGATATATTCTTATTGTCTGCAGCCATCCTGTCACTGTGTGGGGTCGGTTAATTTCTCGAGTCGACGCAGACGCACATTCGCATGATCGGGATCTATTTGACATGATGCTTATGGATGCATAAAATAACCGGAAATTCAACAGAACATCTTTTACAGTTGCCTGATAATGGCGCTGTATGTGCTAAGTAGTGTTCGAGGTTCACTAGCACCTGATCACCAGTGACGATACTAAGCTGATCGGTTTCTGTCCTAGCAGCCAGACTTATATGGACTGTCACGGTAGTGGTTGTGTTGTGGGTCCCAGCGTGCGGTCTTATCATAAGTGGTTCCTGCAATACAGGATACTGCCAGTGCGCAAGCCTGTGCCAGTGTGCCCCATTGTTCTGTTTATCCGATCTTGGTAGCTGATGTATGAGTATGGACCATTTGATTCCACCACTGGTGAGCTGATCGCCCCTTTTTTGGGTCGTTTCTCTCAGGCTGTTTCTTTATAGAAAAGTCTTGACGGACTCGGAGTGTATACTCGTAACATCATTGCTGAGCCTCCCTTAGTAGCTTGTGTTGTCCCCATCTCTCAGAAATCTGCCCCCTTCACAATGACCTCGCGAGCACTGCCAACCACCTGGGACCCATCGCGCACAGCTGCACTGAAGGTTTGCCAGTGGCCATGGACTGTCTGTGACATCGCTTCGACTCAATGACTGTACTGGCTTAGGAAAACACATGGGCTAAGATCAAATTCTGCACGGAAGACATGCAAAGTGATGGCTTTGAAGATGGTGATGTAGTCTGGATACGAAAAGTGCGCGAGAGAATCGATCCCCCAGTAAGTACGTATTATTGTATTCCCGGTGATACCCTAACAATACATGCAAGGCGCGTGGATGAATGTTGTTCGCGACACACAGTACCTCATAGGTCGCAAAGTCCTTGTGAAATCTGTTGTAACACAGAAATCGCCACGTGAGCCCGCTCACTTGGTGCCTCACAACAAACTACGACTGGGGAAAACCGATAAGAATCCCCCTCCTACTATGTTCAAAAATGGAAACGTGGTGAGCTGGTATATGTTATCGTATGGTCACCTCTTCGCTTAGCCTTTGAAACACTGGCAGGTGTGGCTGGTTGAAGCGCACTCCTGGCCAGATTCCGCGTCCCGCGGGGAGATCAAGACCATTCCTCAGAGGACTCAAGTGGAGATTTCGAAAGGACCGTTCAGTAAAAGGGTACGCATCTGTCGGTGACTGTTCTTCCAGATGGTCTAATGAATATATGACAGGGCGGCGACACGCGTCACATTACCAACCCGACTTTTTGGAATTACATGGTTATCTACCCGGTAGGCTACAATAAGACGATTGATATGGAGAAACACATTTTCTGGGTTGATGCTGCGAATTTCCACCCCACAGCCGAACGGGAGCCTGCTAATCCTACAGCTTAGATACCAATCATCTGTACGTACTAGTACTATTAGTAATCCCAGATTCCGGTGGTTGATAAATGTGATCATGATGCTTGCAAGGATAAGGGTTGACTTGGAATTTTTTGAAGATATGTTATTTACACAGAAGGGCGGGGGGCAAAGTTCCATCTAAACACTAGCACCGACAGCTATTATAACGTGAAGAAAGAACAGGACAAAGGAAACTAGAATGGAAGAAAGGAGCGACCAGTTTGCGGTGTTGCGGAGATATGCAAAGCTAAATTGTACGAGATAGAGAAATTACACCGGCCGTCGGGGAGTACGAGAGGGATCTGCCTGCCGAATACTACCCTGATGGCGTGTAGCTAAGACGAGAAAAGTGAGGGACAGGACGTACTGCGGGTATACGCCGCGGCTTAGTAGCCTCACGCAGGTGGGCTTGCATGAAGCGCCATAAGATGTATGTCGCAGACTTGTTGATGCGGGGGCCGGCGGTGTACTCGGCAAGACACCTTTCGAGCGGAACCTGCAAAGCGACGATGAGATACTCCCAAGTGTACGAACAAAAACACAAAGCACAATCAGCACCATCACCAACGCTACAATTGCAAATCTAAGCTCAAACCTACAGCAGTGGATGCCGCGGGCCCAGCAACGACCCGGATACTCAATAACTGCTCAAGCTTCTCCCCCTGCTCTCAATAACCTCATCTGAGAACCAGTTCGTAAACAACACCTTCCCGGATAGCGCAGGGATATTCACCCTTGTCGACTCGTGTTCAAGGATATAATAGGGTTTGTGGTGGTGGGTGATGGGGGATGGGGGATGTACACTGTTGGCAAATGGCAATGTCGAGACTATGACGGATAGGCCGTGTTTCATTGACTTGGGATGATTGAGTGTTGGATGCTGATGCAGGACGGACGAGGAATATGACAAAAAGGAAAACCTGCATGTTTATTTTATATCGAGGACGTAATATGTAGATGAAAAAGTAGAGGTCTGTGGGAACTGAGCCCACGACCTCACGCACATCTTAAAATGCAAGCGTGCGCGCTACCCCTGTGCTAAGAGACATGACAGGTCCCAATAAGCTATTATTGATCCACAAACCGAACACTATGTAACACAAACATCACCGCAGAGCCGCTAAATATTAGAAAAGACGAGCTTAAGGGTGCTCCTTCAAGTTTTCAAGTTGACTTGAGCTTTCTCCAAATTGGCATTCTCCACGAGTGCCAGGACCGGTCCTGAAGCGAGATTCAACTTTCACGTTGTCGTCGTCCATGGGAGGGTGGTGTCGTCGAGGCCTCGGAGTGCAGGAAACGGTTGGGCATTAACATTAGCGTTCGCTCTGGCTGTGGTGTTATTTCAACACGGAACATCATAGTCGGATTTCTCACACCTGCTGAATCTTAAATCTATCACGCCTATCGCCTACTGGATCTGTAGCCAGTGGCCCAGTGCTCCTCCGCTCCTGAGTCTTGAGCTTGCTCTGTCAATCGCCACTTGTGCCAGGTGGGGGCGTGATCCATCGACGTAGCATGGGTGCGGCTCCTGGTGTGATTTTGTTTTGATACTGTGATTTTGCATACTGAGGCTGAGTGCGAGATGCCTTGCGACTGGGGAAGCACACATTCCCCAGCTATCGTTGGCCTACTAGTATTTTCTGCCATTCACTAGCAAAAACCGGCATAGAAACAGATTGGGCCAGGCGAAGGTTCTGGGAGAGGCGGAGGCGGGTGACGAAGCGGTTGATACACAGGCCTGGGATAGCGGCTGCACATTTGTTGCGATACCATGGGACTAGGGAGCAATGTACTTGGTCCGCGAGACGTTGATGGCTGCGGGATGTATGATTGGGAGAGAGGCCCGGAGGTTGTGGGTTGGCGGGGTAGGAACGGGACGTGATTCCCGTTCTCCATGAGCGGAGGCGAGGCCCACAGCACGGCGAGAAGTCCGACATGAAGAACACGTCACGCAGGCCAGGGCGGGGGAGGGGTCGGTAGGCACGAGATCTGGCTTGCTACGCCATTTGAGCTTCATCGGGGGTAGGGTAGGTCGGATGGGCGAGGGGGGTGCGGTCCTTGCACTTTCAGTCTCGCTAAGTACCATTCCCTGGCTATGCCGAACGGGGGCAGGATTAGGTCGAGAGGTGGTGGTGTGGGAGCGGTTTGGGGTTCGAGGATCCGCACCCGCGCTGCCTTGGCGCGTATACGTCCTCGTCTACCGTCCCTCCCTCCCTCAGGCCCGCAGTTCGTGGCGTGATTTGGAATTTCTCGGGCGGATTGCGGTGGATTGTGTGTGATGCCATCCCACACAGAAGCCCCGCTCCAGCTTATGAAAACGTTCCCGACAATGCTCATGCCTATAAAACACGCCCGCGCATGAGGCGAGATCTAGAAGGCGCAGGTGGAACGGAAGTGGGGAATGGATTGCGAGTAGGTGCACACATGGTCGGGGTGGTAGGAGCGAGGAAGACGAAAACGCACAACTCGATGCGCGTTGGTGGATACGAGCAATAGAACACTAGAAGAGGATGGCGAGAGTTGAGAGGAGTCCGTCTATAGTGGAGCGAGGAAGAGTCCTGCAGGAGCGAGTGCGGGTGTGTAGCGCCGGCGTGTTCGCCGTCCATAAACGCAGCCACCCCACACACGAGGCAGAAAACGCGCCCACAGAATACGTTGCGGAAGGGGGAATTCGGGTGTTTACGGGTGAGAGCATGGAACACCCGGATCCACCTTGGCAGGCTGGAAGTTATCGTCGTCGTCCATGGGTGTCGTACGTTGGGTGGAAACTACAATGCCACGTGCAGTTATGATTAATGAGAGAACGAGCTTGAAAGTGGGGGTTGCGCACAAAGTATGCTCCTGAAATTTGAATACGAATACATATCGCGCAGGATTCAGGAATGCATTTAATGAGCCGCTGCAGCTCGTCTCATGAGATTTTTCAGGAAAACTGGGCTGCTAAATAGCAAGCAGAGAGACGACGGACACAGGCAGAACATCCAGCAAGATTCAACAAGATTATGACTAAATTATGACATCGGCATGTTCCCGGGCCGCTCATCTCTTATCTGAACATAGATATCTCATTTCACACTCCGACCTGGCACCACGTTTTATAGACTAATATTCTATGTTTCTAGATCCTACTACTATCATTGACCCAGTAGTGCAAGAATCTTGCACTTCGGGCCTAACTTTTCGACAGCCTCAGATCCCTTCCCACTTCAAGTCTACCATGTATAATATACCATCTCAAGAATTCATTAGTGATTTTTCCTGATTTTTTAAGAGAGGCTAGGCAGACTTGTACCGAGACACGAAAAGGGGTTACAAAATGTTACAAATCCCCGCCAAATTTGGCTGTGCTTGGAATCTTTCTGATCTTGCAAAATCACAGTTTTTCTTCATTCATTCTACTCACACTCAACATACAGAGCCCTGGGTTGGGGATATGTATATTAAGTATGATACCTATGTATAAGTAACAGAACCACTTAAATATCAAATCTTGCACTTCTGGGTCTTCTTGCACTACTGGGGCAATGATAGTACGGGAAGTCATCCAGTGTGCAATAATCGCATACATTGGGAGTGAAATTGACTACATTTCACAACATGTGATCATGTCGTATGTGGTCGTGATCATATGTACTTTGATCATACTTCCGATGAATCATGACTCGGATCAAACTCGGATATGTTCAAGTTATCATGTTTCTCAGGTGAACAGCGAATGATATACTAGTACAGTCGACACTCCTATAAACCATGCCCCCTCAGGAGGCAGCCGAAAGTATCGGTTATTGGGGTGTACTAGTATAGGATTAGAGAATTGTTCTAAAAATAAATCCGAAAAAATCCGAAAAAAAAACTGGAAGAATGGTTTATTGCATAGGTCACGGTACATATAGAGTATGCATACATGTATTGAGAGTTGCTGCTGCTTGCAGCACTTCGCGAGCGGTGGAGTGGTCAGGAATGCCCACTCCAGGGTGGTCACGTGATCTAGTAGATATAACCATAGCTAGTCACATGTTGTAGTTCATCCTTTGCTATACCATCACATTGCCAGGCTCAGGCTAGAGAGCACCTCGGCACGTCTCCAGCGGTAGGACAAGTTTGTACAGGGCCATCATCGGAGTCAGGGCATCACCTGATTCACCCGACTGCCATGAGTGTTCCGTGCCCATGCCGGGGAATTTTCTAGTGTATCCAGGGGCATCCGTTTTGTGGGCGCGCGACAGGCAAACTGAGGCAAATTTGACGTCCATCCGCCAAACAACTAAACTGGAACCAGTCCGATCACAACACCGATGTGCATCATCATCGACACTTTCTCAATTATTTGACTCAATATCATATTTGGTCTTGTGATCACATGACTATGAGAAAGTTTGTAGGTTTCAACGTTCAGGGTTCAACTGAAGTACTGAAGTTCAGTTGAAACCGTTCAACCACTCGCAGCTAATGGCGGCGCTTCCCGCCCCCGCCGTTAGTTGCCTACTGTTTCTATCTATCCTCTATCTCACGGATAATTTAGGTCGATATCGAAACTTTTCTAGACCTAGAAGACTGGGATGATCGTGACAACTTTTGGTCTTCGTACCGCAACTTTTTCAAGGACCAGGGTTATACACTCTTCGAGCTCAAAAAAACCGCTAGGGGTAGTGAGTACTATGTACCCATTTATGAACCCCTCCCGTCCGAATCGCACATCTACGCTACCTTTTCCCAGTGCATCAGTTCGGATTTACGAGCTATCGTCCCACGTGTACGTTTATCTCCGTATGCGTTTCTGAAATTTCCGAAAATTGTCTCCTTTCAAGCGACATATCATGTATGCGCAAGATGAACAGAAGCGCGCCGTCGTCATCAAACTTGTTCAGACGGATTCTGTAGAACACCGCATTCACCAGCGCCTCATGTCCTACGCAGAATTCAACCACCCCGAATCGTTTCCCTTTGTTATACCAACTCTTGAAATATTGTCCTCACCACATAACTTCTCATTTGTTATTACGCCGCGGTGAGTTAGCTTTTGCTCACTAACACATGGTTTCCGTTCATTGTCTTGTTGCAGCTGGGGTACAGGCCACAAAGTGCCTTACTTTCGCAGTGCTCGTGAGCTGTTGAGCTTCACAGTAAATATCCTTCAGGTTAGAATCTCACATTATCCCAAATTATATGCGTATAGTGATCATTATGGCTTATTGAAGGGACTCCATTTTCTGCATTCTCGCCGTATCGTCCACCTGGTATGTATTTATTTGATCGTCGACCATTCATTTTATCTCGGCCCATCACACTTGACCTCTTAGGACATCGATGACAGAAATATTCTCATCAACCACTATACATACAATATTTCGTCCGGCCCTTGGGACGAAGAAGGACGAGCCCATCTCCGCGCCGAAGATCAGGCTCGCTACTGCTTGTTTGACTTTGACCTATCACAAATCTTCCCACTTGACACATCCGTCACTGAGTGCCGCCTTCCAATTGCAAGTGTTAAAGGAAGAGGCGCACCCTGGCTGCATCCCAACGAGGTTAACAGCGCAGAACCAGACCTAGATCCATTCAAATTTGATGTTGCATGTATGGGAAAAATGCTGAGCGATTTTTATAGCGTACGTCTTTTATTAATTAGTACACACCATCTCAAAATTTTGATGTGGAGAAATGATCTACAGTACATGATTCCAGCCTTACCCCTGTTCGCCCCACTCCTGGACCGAATGACCACAGATGATGCTGCAAACCGTTTCACTGCCTTTCATGCCTTGTCGTTCTGTCAATTCATTCAAAATAGTCTAACTCCGATTGAACTGGAGGAACAGTTGCCACCACGCCCGTCGGGGAATAGCCACTCGGCCTGGAGTGTGGGAGTTGCTTCCTATGAATTTTATAGAAAAATGGTCGATCGGAGGATGGGGCTGGGTTCGAGTGTTTTCCTATCTTTTGCGTTTTTTGACTGATTCAGATGATGCAAGTTCGAGGCCGGCGACATATACTAAGGACTCTGCAATGCCGCCAATGAGGCAGACATGTATGGCGGTAAAAGTGCACAAAAAATAAATGTCAGCAATCATACAAGTATGATACAACAATCATATGCACTCAGTCGTACAGTTTAAAATACACTGTCACCGAAATAATACCTGTAGTCGCGGTAGTCAGTTAGCTTGGTCATCTCAAATAAAAATATGGTCATCTACCATTGAAATGGGCCTGAGGTACGGTCACCGCACGTTGAGTGTGTCGCCGCAAACTCGCAAATGTGCGGTCGCCGCAAACTCGGAGGCTTATTCGGGTAAGAACGGTTGACAAATGGATCACGTGCTCTCGAGAACGTGTCTTGATCAACGCCAAACAAACGCGTTCAGCTCCTCGTTGGATTCATTTTCAAGGCAAAACATACGTGCCTGGAATTGTCCAAATA
>QOVE01001900.1:0-34039 GCA_003521275.1 Tricholoma sp. MG99
TATCCAAGCCATACTGAAACACCGTCACGCGCTCAGGCTATTACTAATTTATAAATTCAATTCGTCGTAGCATAATTTCTTGGCACTTTAATGATAATCCGATATCTAAACAGATCTTATAGCGTAAAGGTTCAGTGGAATCAGTGAGCTTCTGCTGTGTTTGCTTACCGCGCTAGTACGATGTTGACGGGGATATCTCAGATAACCCAACGTTACTAGATAGTAAAAACCAAGCTGAACTGTACCGGTACCCAACAAGTCGGTAGTTCTCTTGTCAGTGTATGCAAGGTGGCTTGTGACAGCACGTCGTGAACGCATTTGACACGCGAGTTGCGACACTCCGCAAACATCTCCATGGAATGGACGCAAACATAGCTTCATAACAGTCGGATGGCGCCACAACCTTCAAGTTAGTGCAGAGGGCTGGTCGATTACTACCTTCCATCCTTCACCCCCAGAATAATCTGATCCCTAGTAGGTAATACTACAGAAATTCCGCGCTGATGCGATGCGAAGCTGATCGAGCTTGAATCACCCACAGACCTAACCTGGACTGCGATTTCATCGTGTTCGTCTCTATGATATTCTCGGCCTAATGGCTCCTAATGGTCAGCATGACACATGACATGCGTGACGTCTAGGGAACTGTGATGTATATGAGTCGGTGCCTAGGTAGTTGACAATTGATTCCGAGGATAGCCGAGATGCCCGTCTACATGGAAAGCCGGACGGTCCCGCACGACATATGGGCTTCTGGTGGGAATGAAGTAAGTGTAAATAAAGTAACGAGGGCCTCGGCTTTGATGTGAGATGCGCAGAGAGCAAACATGCAAAATACAGGGTTATTAGTCGGTGCTAGAGTCACCGACTGCTTTTGGGGATGATACAACCCTTTTGAAATATCCGAGGGTGAATACTGACTCTCGGCCATAGTCTGTAGACCCTTGCAAGGGCAGCTCCCGCAGTCGCTACATAGAACAACATAAAAAAGAAGATCATATCCCTAACACAAAAAAGTTATGTACCTATGTTCCTGACCCGGGAACTAGATCATTCATGGCATGTTGCACCTCCAATCGTTCCATCACAGCGCGATGCAAGCTAGAGCGAGATTTCCTAAACTTCGGTTTACCAGCCTGTGCTGCCGGTGCAGCAATTTCAGGGTCAACAGGCTGCGCCGGATTATCTTTAGTTGGCAGCCGCAGATGTGCTGGAACAATGATGGGCGTCGATCGTGGTGGTGGAGGCCACTATTGCAGACGTTCATGAAGGACAGCTGACACGAATCGATCAATATGCTTACCCCACGGTTAGGTTGATTGAAATGTAGCGCAGCCCATGGAGGATATTCTTTCTCGAGTCGGATGATGTGGTTTTCAAGAAACTTGAGTCGATCGAGGAGGAAACGGGGCGGGGAAGGGACTGCAAATCGAGTTTATCACGGCAACGATGTATATCAGGCATGGTACATACCATATCGAACTGCAAAATGACTCTCGATATTTTTAAGACGCTCATCGAGACCAGGATGCTGATGTGGCGTAAGACCATCTTGGCTGTGTGCAAAGCTTAGTTGTACATCTGTAGGAGATTCCATGTCTTTAGCTTTCTGTTGTCCTTTCGCCTTCTTCGAAGGTTCCGGCAGCTTAACAGTCCGGCTCAGAGGTCCTTCTTCATTCTTCGCAACGTCATATTTCATTTGCACATCTCGATCTACCGGTTTCGTATCCACACGAGCACAGGAAGAGATGTCTGCAACAGGGATGTTAACATCTCCATTGAAAAGTGCTCTCTTCTCTGCTAGAGTGTATACAAACTCGGCGCGATTAGATGCATCATTTCGGGCTCGGTTTCGGGCAAGGAATGCTGAAATTGATTTGTTTATCTGATATTAAGTCAGAGTAGCCTATAAAAGACATGGATTAAGAATTCCTGACGGATGATGGAGAAAGTGGTTGAGCTCCATTTGCAAGGTGAATATAGTCTAGCTTTCTTTCTTCTAGTGGTCGTTCTGACAACTCCGTTGTTTCGTCGTCGATATTCGTGGATTTTCCTAACTGCTGACATGGAAGTGCTGAGGGATATATTACAGAGACAAGAATAATACATACTGATATGTTCCTACTGAGTTCACTTAGCGCATCAGGAATCTTCCTCTCCTCCCATACCGGACTCATAACAAGGATGTCGGCTTCAAAACCAGCCACAGCCTGCGCCATGCCCAGTCTCTTCAAGAAGAGAACAATTGATTCGTCCCAATGGCGATAAGACTCTGGAAGTGGTGGCGACGGAGAAGACCTTAGTCTAGCTGAAGCCTGTGTGTGAGGGACACCGAGAGAAGCATTCTGAGGTTGGTATTGCACAAAAGATGCCTGTGTGGCTTGGTAATTTGTGGGATATACGTATCCTCCGCTGGATGGCCAAGCACTTTGCCATGATGAGTACTTATAGTAAGGGTTACTAACATCAGCCTGCGGAGGGTAATAAGGCTGAGTCGATGTTCCAGCCAGAATTGAATTTAGGTCATTAGGGGAAGGACCATATTGATAGGCTAAAGTTTGAGACGCTGCTGCAGGAGCGTCAGGAAATTGAGAGGACCCTGAGGATACTGCATTCAAGTTCGAGGAGCTTGTCATGAGTGGGATGATTACATAAGATTGTCCGACCATCGCGCTGTCTTCACATCCCGGGCCGGGCATGATCGAGTCTTGCGCTTTCTTACTATCACCCCTTCACAGACGTTGCATGCTTGACCTTGCTAGAGCTAACCCTCTTCAGGGACACCTTGTCTTGTTGTCCACAACCTTAAACCCTCATGAGCGTGATTATATACATCTCCAGAAGATAGGCGGAAGAGGCGAAGAATTCTCCTGATGAAACAACAGTGTGTGGAATAAAATCATTCCTCAAGCCTCATGATACACTCTACGTAGCCAACGTATGATGTTGAGGTCAATTCCAGCTCATCGTCAACCACCCTCGCGCTGTCATTGTTCTACTTATCCGAATGTTCCGTATACTGATACCTCTAGTCGAGGCTTTGGTCCATTCGTACACAGGGTTTCACTGGCAGGCTTCATACTACCAACTACACCCTGTCTGTAATAATGTACCAATAAATTGTGCCACACCTATTCTATAGTAGCACTTTCATGATGTAAGAGCGGGGTGTGGAGCCGCTGGAGCGTACAGTGTCGAGGCATCAAATTTCCCAGCTTCTAAACCAGCGTAGTCTTCAACATGGTCTTGATTATAACCCTGCATGAACTCATGTTTGTTAAGCGAGTGGTAACGAGCCACGCAAGGTCGAAGCAAACGTACAGCCTTTTGCCCAACCCATTCTTGCGTCGTATGAACACCTATTTGTAATGAAGCATATGGAGGGACACTCCTTTCAGAATGGGTGCTTGACGATCGCTGATATACAGGGATCGCAGGGACATTGGGAATCTCGCGAGTTTTTCCGGTAAGATGTTTCCGCATGTTGAGCATTGTGAGGAATGAAATGGTATACACTAGCCAAAGGCTCTGTCAAATGCACTTTATGCACTCATGGGCACTTACAGTGCACAACACAAAAGTCAAACGAAAGATAAATCATCGTCCTTGGAGAGGCTGCCACCTTATGAAGATGAAGAATTAATGCCAGATTAGGAACTGGTGACGAAAGAGACGCTCACAGCGATCAATAGAGCTATCGCCATCACACTACAGTGATGGTCAGGATTAGCTTGTCAATGGATCGAAAGGATGGGAATGGGTACCTTGTCAGCCTAGCTTGATATCAGTAAATGGCGTAAAGATAATAGCTGAAAATGTGCTTACGCCCCAGTGTTCACAATTTGCAATACCTTCAAAATTGCACTGGCGTGTCAGCTTCAGAGAGCATGGGTGAGGCACTGACAGACCAGTTTGTTGAGCATAGTCTCCGTTCTATTGGTAAAATTACGTTGGTTCAACGTCCAGCTTGGCAGATCAGATATCTTACTGTTTGAAGCCTGTATTAGATTTACGGAGGATGACTATGAGGGTGGCAGCGATCAAAATATCGGCGCCACTGGCTAGCGCATATACTGATATCGAGAATGACTACATACAGCAAATTAATCAGAGTGAGCTTCTGATGCACGTGAAGCTCCCCTCAGGTAAAGTACATACCACAATCCTCCAGAGGTTTTGGAATGTAGGCGTTTTCAACCTACGAAATCAATCCAGGGTATGTGATGGGAATAGGATTGGGATGCCTACGACAGAGCAACCCAGGCTATTGAATGGCAAGATGAGATGAACGGTAACAAACTGTCGTGGATCGATGGAACATACCAAGGGCACAAGCTATGCAACATTGTTTGTTACGCTTTCAAGTTTATGTAGATCGATCTGCTTACCAGCGCATGCTACTACAATTAGTAGGGTAAAACCTGCTAATAGGTAGCTGTTGCTCACTGTAACGGCTTGTTTAGATAGTCAGGCCCATAATAAATAGATTACCCACAATGCCATATCCGCATGACATAGAAACTGGACGAATGCGAAATATATTTGAAATATCTCACAATTGCGGAGAATTACGTACCATTGAACCAGAAAAATAACCAAACACTGCGCAAGGGACTAAATTTCGCATAATAGACATAAGAGAATTTCACGAACATTGAAGACAAACTTCAGCTGGTTTACAAAAAACATGGTCAAGGGGACATTCATTACACCACTGGCAATTGATATGCAACTCACAGATCCTGACCTAACACCTTTGTGAGCTGAAATTTTAATAAGTATTTGAATAGCGACTCACCATACCACGGTGTTCAGCGCTGCCGGATTACTGCTCACCGTCAGACAGTTCAATCAGAGACAGATTTTTCACGAACTTGAAATTAGTAATCAGATAGTAGTACACTGTAAGAAGGTAAGCTGTCCGCTGATAACAGGCAGTTATATGAGCACACCTGCGTGGGAGACGAGTGCTTGGTGGGCCGTGTCAAATACTACAATGCAGGCCACCTGAAACAAAGGGAGTATGAAGAAAAAATCGCAAATAGTCATCGCAACCTGTGATAGTACTGCACCATTAACTTTAGGAGACGGCGATCCTTGGGGTAGTCTACAACACGTAAAGGCGACCTCTTAATGCAAAGTTTAGAACATACTTATGAAATAATAGAGAGTCTGAGTATATGTGACACCCGAGAACACGGCGCTCAGGATCACACCGATCAATACTGCTCCCATCCTGTAAGAAGTATAAAGTTAGTCAGTATTACTAAATCATAGAAATAAGACATACGTAGAGTCCAAAGTTACATGATTGGTGGACGACATTTCGAACTCCAACTAATGAGGGTCCAGGGTATGATGAACTAGCGGCGGGCTGCGTTGAAGACGAGGACAATTAATACTCCGTCGCTGGCTCAATGATGATAATGATCTCATCCAGATCACTATCAACGGAGACTCTCGCCGTCGTAGCTGTGTTAGAAAAGTCACGGGCGCGCTGCGGGGATAAGCGTGGAGACCATAAGGCTCCTGACAAGTCGGCACCACTTTGACTTGGGCATTAGTTAGCAAGTTTGCACTGGCAGGGCATCTGGAAAGATAAATTTGCTCGAGTCAACCGTGTTTCGCTAACGCGAGATGGCCTACAAATGAGTACTGGCTAGTTGAGCTGGTTGATGTTCCGACCGTTTCCAATCGGTGAATGGATAGCTTTGGTTAAATGAAGCGGCCGTGGGCTCGGATACCTGTTATACACCTGCCAGGAGAGCTCAAGCAGGAAATTGACTGGCTAAAACAAGAGGGTCTAAAACAAGGAGCACAGCTCCGTAAGTAACTGCCACTTCTGATATAGCCATATTGCATCTGAGTGTCCTGTTCGTCGGCTGATCCGCATGATCTACTAGTGATAAGGATCTTCGTTTAGCGCCGCTTGTCGCGACCAGTTCAATTAAGGAAAATATGGGGGGGACATACATGGGGATACTCTTATTAAACAGAGGTCAATTGCCATTGCAGTATGATCGCATCCAATCACTCACTGTAGAGCTCAGATTGAACGTCTACGATCTATAACAGTAAATCCCTCTAAGCGCCAATAGGACTCGTTCTCACTTTGCTTTTTTTTCTAAGGAAATTATTACATATCTCGTATGTGCTGAAAATTAGATGCACCCCCCCAGTCAATGAATCAGTGACTGGCAGGTGTCCACGACGGGGCTGTCGTAGAGCATCGGGAGGCTAAGGAGGGACGCGATCTTGGTGAAGAGATCCAAAGTGTAACGTTCAAGTAAGAGTTGTTGCCAGGAAGGATTATGTGTTGAACGCGCAATTATAACAATGGCCACAACGCGTAAACTGTCGACTTCCATGAAAATCAAATCCACAGACATTCAAACTTAGGAGCTTGATAAGTACCTTAGTCCAGCGGCCTGAGCACCAGAATATGTATGATCTTCGGTCTTTTGTACCATCTACTGGCAACTCACCTCTTCGGTATTCTCAGCACCGTGCTCATAAACCGATCGTAAGTCATCCTGATGTCCGCAGGCCAGTTACACCCGCCACGTTGCTCTATTTAATTTTCAGTCACAATGACACAGGCCCAAGGAAATGCTGTCGTCACTGCCGTGGATTTCCCTAGGGGACTCGGTGTATTTCTGTTGGATTTCGGCAACCAGGGGCGACGGGTCGTACAACTCGAACATCTATGTGAAGGAGAAAAATCAAGTACCTGGACAGTCTGGACTTGAGCTAAAGCTCTTTGCACCCGTACGGGTTAGCAAGGGGTCAACATGTATAAATAAGAATGATTATGTAAGGTTCTGTTACAAGGCTGTTCCACGCATTCTCATATGCAGTTGGTACTAATACAGCAAAATAACACATGAGACAGTAGTGACAGAACATAACAGAGGCAGAGACAGAGAGAAGAACGGCAAACAGGAGTGAGAATCCCTGTTCTATCAAACAGTACAATGACTACATCGGGCACTGCAATAGATACATAGCCAACATTGAGCCAACATAATAGAATAGGATATAGGATAGGCTTATAGCTGTATAGAAAGCAAACACACATAGACATACTCAGAAACAGTAGTAGCTAACCCTATGATCATGAGTCTGACAATCCAACCAACTACATATCTCAAATGGATTATTGAAAGTAGTATTGCTAGTGACACTGGGGCATTGATTCTAGTAGATCACTAGCCTTGAAATTGATCACACTACTAGGATATCGAAGTGTCCTGGACGTTGTGGACTTCGAAAGGTTTAAATTTTTGGGTACCACTGGCAACCAACTTGAATGCCAACTTGAACCTTCTTTTCACCACGAAACGATCTCATGTGTAACATGCAACCTATGGATGAAGTACATCGTTTATACTATCCCTGGAGTATTGCAAAAATGGAATGCGTACGTATGCCAGTGCTTAGCTGATTTGAATTGTCCTGACGGTATTTTCTATCAAACGTTATAGTCTAAATTAATCCCGAGCGTTCTATCCTCTTTTCTATGGTCGACTCTTGCAAAGTTTAATAAATAGAATTCTTGAATCTGAGAGTGATGATCGTTTACAGTGCCTCTGGAGATAAATCGGTAAGTGTGCGCAAAGGATCCCATGCACTGAGCGTGCTAAATGCCGATTTTGCATCGTCTCCGAATTCTGAATGCGAATCGATCGTTTCCTAGATTAAAAATCTGATTAACGGGGAACCCCTCGTAGAAATGAACTTTGGTCACAAACATCGAAGTAGTGATTAGCAAGTGTTCGAGGGGCTAGAAATACGAAGTCAACGACAAAAGTGTAAGATGTTTGATCTACTCACTCCTCGGCGTCTTTGGCAAGCGGCAGTTCGCGCCGCTCTGGAGGATGTGATATGCCACCAAACCAGACCTACAAGTAATATGTTGGTGAACCGCCAGAAGAGTACAGATTTTGTAGGCCTTACCAGCCAGTCTGATGTGATGCACCGAGCCCCCGACCGTTATCGGCATGGAAAAACTATTGACAAATTAGTAACCCCAGGCAAACAGAACCCAGAGATTCTGACCTCATAGAACCAGACGTAGTCACGGAAATGAGGATCGTAGTCCAACCTTGGGTTGCCTCCATTTGTTGCCCGCCGTCCTTCCACATCGCGACCGAATATGTGAATGATCCGATGCTGGATTTCTTCTGCCACGGAGATGAGATTCATATAGTCACCACTTCCGGTCGGACATTCCACCTAATACGATGATCAACAAGAGAAAAAGAGATGTAGTTTGTCATGCATACCTGCAAGTCATCACCGTAGTATTGGTAGAAACGCTGGAGACTCTCTATGAGCAAGAAGTTGGTGGCAAGCCCTAGAAAAACGGTCGTGAGCGAAGTATAGGGTGGCTGATGAGAGAAAAGCTTACAGATCGGTCCTCTCCAGTTCGAATTCCCACCAAACATTCCAGACTTTGAGTCTCCAGGCCAATATCCGACCTCGTAGTGCGCTCCATTTACATGCATTCCCCACGGATGGTCTTTATGATGCTTCGACAAGCTAGCAACAGGCTCAGTCCTTCGTTCGAATTATAACAACACAGAATCGTACGATCTGATCCCATATTCACTAAAGAACTCATCTTCATCCAACATTTTTTCAAGGATCTTAACAAGCCGCTCCTTGCTAGCAAGTGCCAAAAGTCTTCGCTGTTCCTTTCCACCAGCTATTCAAATGGTCATTATTCAAACAAACTCACGGACATGAATAGTATTACTCACTCTTCATATTTGCCATGTTTCTCGCAGAAACCTCAGGCCAGTTGTCAAGGAACCATTCGACACGCTTCTTGAAGCCCGGGAACCGACTGAAAACAGAAGGTTCAAGAACCAGCGTCGCATACAGCGGGATGAGGCCAACAAGACTGCGCACAGGCAGCTGCATTGTGTTCCCAGGCCCGAACTGGATAGCGTCGTAATACATCCCATCTTGATCGTTCCACAAACTGACTTCATTATCGCCCTGTCTGTAGGTCATGGCATCCGAAATATAGATGAAATGCTACATAGCCAGAGTTTGATATTGGGCAGGGCATGAGGACACGAAGGGCACGACTGACCTCGAAAAATTTGGAGGCGATGTCCTCGTAGACTGGATTGTGCTTGGCCAGCTCAAGCGCCATATTCAACCTTGTGAACGAGTAAAGATCAGTCTTCTCCCCGGATTGAAAAAAGCAACATACATATTTAGACAGTAGAATGCCATCCAAGCTGTTCCATCCGCCTGACGCAAAGTTCCACCAGTTGGCAAGGGTTCAGACCGATTAAATGCGCCGATATTATCAAGCCCCAGGAACCCGCCCTCAAATACATTGTTTCCACCCTGGTCCTTCCGGTTCACCCACCTGCACACGCAATAGGACGTTAGCACTTCTAAGCCAGAAACAAGTGGAAGAGATTAACCAAGTGAAATTAAGGAGCAGTTTCTGGAAGACACGTTCGAGGAAAGGTAAGTCCTCTTTTCCATGTAGCTTACGTTCGATTTTGAAAACTCTGAAGGTTGCCCTGCCATCGTTGCATGAGAATGAATAGAATATATTCAAATGAACAGATCATGACATACCAGGCATGCACTGGTGGATTGACATCGCTGAAGTTCCACTCGTATGCTGGGATCTGGCCATCTGGCTTCATATACCACTCACGTGTAAGCAGGTCGAGCTGTGATTTCGCAAACGCAGGGTCGACAACTGCTAGCGGAATACAGTGGAAGGCAGTATCCCATGCGGCGAAGAAAGGGTATTCCCATCTATCCATAAGAATTAACAAACGATTATTATTGCACATAGGTCGACACAAACGTACTTGTCAGGCATAGAGAGGATATCCTCGATATGTAGGTGTCGCCATTCCTGTGGAAAAAAAATTCATCAATATCCCCCGATTGATCAGTACGACGTAACCCTACCCTGTTCCGAATGAATTTCCTCCCTGGCGGCGGTTTCGGCTGCGCAGGATCGCCTTCAATCCACTCTTTCTGCACAAACCTATAATACTGTTTAGTCCACAGCATACCGCCAAGTGCCTGTCTCATAATCTGCTTGAGATCATCGCTAGTCGGGCCAAGCGCAAGAGACGCATAGAATTCATCCGCCTCCTGTCTTCTCTCCTCCACCGCATCATCAAACATCACCTCGTCCTCCAAGCTCGGATCCTTGCCTACACGAGCGGGAGTCAGCTTCAGCCTGACGACCGCACATCCACCATGCCCAGGTACATCCTGGAATGTATAATGAGCAGCAGATTTAGTTCCTTTCTGCTCGGGGTTGACGAACGACTGGGTTGGGGGGAAAGGTGTGCAAGGACCCTCTTCTTCGACGTCTGGCTGTTCGCTACCAAAGAACGACGCGGTCCTAGAACGGATGCGAGGTGAGAAGAAGCCTTCTTCGGATTCTGATGCAGGTGGGCGGTGGTTCTTTATGATGTGATCGTGGAAGGCATCTTTGACATATGGCGTTTCGTTTGTCCCGCCATAAAGCCTACTGAAGTTGGTGTTGTTTTCAGTAAAAAGAAGGGTAGGCTCGACGGCATCGAGCTCCGGGTCAACTTCAAAGTTCGTCGATGCACCAACGGGAGGCGGGGAGGGAAGACAGTGGAGGTAGGTTTTCCCTAAAGATGGGTGTCGTGCGGTGATGCAATTAATCCTATTTTCGTCTGTTCCCCGAACGGAGCCTGATAAACTAGGCATGGACGGCTTTTCCAGAGGCCAAGACCATGTGTTAGGAAACCAAAGTTGCGGGATAACGTGCAGTGTGGCAGGATCTGGTCCACGATTGTAGGATGTAATCCGAATGTAGATGGCATTTGGATCATCTTCATCCTTCGCATACTGCAGAGTTTTCTGTGATGAGCGTAGTTGAAAGAATCATAGATCGTGAACTGACCTCGACGAATACATCCCAATAACGATCGTCATCAAACGCGTCCGTGTCCAAGATCTCGTACTCGGTAACTTCACGATTCCGATTTTTGTTTTCAGAGACCAGCTCCTCATAGGGGTACTGGCGTTGAGGATACTTGTATAAAAACTTCATATATGAATGAGTCGGTGTCGAGTCAAGATAGTAATACAGTTCTTTGACGTCCTCGCCGTGGTTCCCTTGATGACCGGTAACACCAAAAAGACGTTCCTTGAGGATGGGATCTTCGCCATTCCAAAGAGACAGCCCAAAGCAAAGACGCTGGTGATTATCCGAGATACCTGCAATGCCATCTTCGCCCCATCGGTACGCACGGGAACGCGCTTGCTCGTGAGGGAAATGGCTCCACGCATCGCCATCTGCAGAATAATCCTCACGGACAGTAGCCTGCATATACTCAATCAACCATCCAAATACGGTAAACGGATACTGACCCATTGCCTGTCGCTGAGGTATGGTCCCCATCTCTTCCAGTGTCTTTCCTTCTTTCCATCTTGTTGAAGACGATACTTTTCTACGCCCTTGTAATCATTCCCTAGTTTAGAAGCAAGGCGTTCTCGGTAAGTTCGTGTGTCTGCATTAGTCTCCTCTGATTCTTCAACCTGTGGGTTCTTTGGAGAAGAATCTGACTGCTTTTCTCTCTTTGGCGGTTGAGTTGGCGTGTTGAGTGGTTTTGGAATATTGATTGTAAGCGCTGGACTCGGAGAGGCTGGTGATTCTGGTGTTAAAGTACCACCCCTGAATAACTTTTCTTGGACTCTCTTGACGGCGTCGGTGGCCATAATATAACGTGTAGCTGAATGTGAGTCGACCAAATGCTGGCACAGAACGGGGCGATGAAATAGATAACGCCCTGCCCAGTGCAGTGCTGGTTTTGATGACGATCGGCACGCGTCTCCCAAACGCAAGATATCGACGCGTTAGTGATATTATCTAATACCGTATAATTCCTGCTTTGATTTCATCACAATGTAGTCATGTTTTGTACTTTTTGAAACCGGATCCATCCCCCGCCGATATTGCCATCTTCCATGAGGCGATTTTCCTACAACTCACATCGATTGAAATATTGACTATGGGGATAACATCAATGTAAAATGAGTAGATAAATTAGGTAGTTATGTGTGGAGTGATCATATATAACTGTGGGTGCGCGAATGATCCCGAAAATTGCGAGCAAAGATTGGTTCTGGCTAGGTATAGGGGTAGAGTTGTTGCAACAAAATGAAAACATAAACATGTAAATGCATGAAGAGGTATAGTTATATGTGCAGCTGAAACATGAGCTATATGTAGTGCAATGCAAGTTGAACAGAAAAAGTAGAAAATTAAAATGGTAAACGAGTGGAGAAGTCAACCAATAGAAGTCGTCTCCTTCCTGGACCAGCTAGAGGAGGGAAGGATTTCTATGCTTTTGACAAGATGTATAGGGACAATAGACCCTAAATAAGAGAGTGAATGAACTAAAACGAACATAGCCTTATTGTATGGCAGACGGCGGAACCATCCAATGTCCATCAACATCAGCCGCCATCAGAACACTGGCTGTCCAATCCTCCTGTTCCTCGTCATCATCCAGAATTCCCAAATGATTTGATGAGGCGATACTACAGGTCGACTCCGCTCCTTTTGCGCGAGCCGGATACGGGCGCAGCTGGGTTGATAATACTTCAGAGCCCTTGGGGGAGACTAGAGAATGAGCAGAAGTCGCTGCCGGCGACGGAGAGCGATTAAATCGATCCGCAATCGGGGTCTGTCTATGGCCAGTCGACGACAACGAAGTCCTGGACTTGGTTGGGGATAGAACCCCAGGAAGAGAGCACCCCGACGAAATAGACGTGCGCGGCGGCGGTTCCTGTTCGTCTGGAGCAGGCAGGTCCTGGTCAGTCGGAGACTCAAGTTCGTCGATCCCCATTCCAATCTTCAAAGACGAGTTGTCAATGGGCGTATCTAGCTTTGGCGGAAGCGTGAACGTGCTTGTTTGCGGTGCAGTGACCGCCGACAACGGTGTCGACACTGAAGAGTCACTCGCTGACCGTGAGGTTTGGAGGTAAGGCCCTGATATGAGTGGTTTCCCTATGAGTACTGGTGACGACGTGGCATTCCTTAAGCTCGATGCTGATTGTTTCGAGAAGAGAAATTGGAGAGACGGCTTCTTGAGCCTCTTTCCCAGCATTGAAGAGGGTGAGGGTGAGTCTGAGGTTCGGGAGCCGTCCAAGGGGAAGATCGTGGGCGAAAAGTTTGGAAGGGAGAGAACAGGAATCGAGCGACGATTTCCTGATCCCGCAGGTGATGTACGTGAATGTGCAACATCTGCTGAAGACGTAGGAAATTGGACAGGAAGAGTGACAGGGATGGGATTGCTGATGGTTGGTCTGCGTGGTGTGGTGGGTGACAGCTCCATAGGCGGTTCAGCAATGAGAGGCACAGATTTTCCTTGATCTTGTGTCTTTTTCGCAAACAAATCATCCTCTACAGGAAGAATAGGGAGATGCGAAAAAGACGAATGAGCAGAAGAGTTTGTTGTCGAAATTGAGGTATCCGACTCTGCAGAAGAACTGAGGAGGGGAGGGGACGCTGAGTGAGAATGCAAGTCGACATAATGACGGGATGCAGAGTCCTGGTCCGACATATACGATGATCCATCATCCTTCGACGACAAGCTGCTTGGGATAGGTTCGCTGTTCGGACTAATAGGCTGCGACAGCAACGACGACTCGTCTGTGTCCAGATACATCGTTGACACGGGTTTTCTCGGGCCCATCAGCTTGGAACGAGATACAACCGCCACCTTCGCATCCTCAATAGACACATGATAATCCACCGAGCTAGACAGATCATCCAACGGCGTCTCCACACTCTCACATTGTAAGCTTTCCCGCTCCCCATCATCTTCCTCCGTTCCATCTCGTGCATCCAAAAACTCCTCCTCGACATCCTCCACGCACTCTGCCCTGATACCAATAACTTCATCAGGATCCTTCCTCTGAATGAGCAGAACAGGAGCCTCCTCCCATATCCCCTTCGCCTCACACAACACGCGCAGTAGCGACGGGTTCATGTTCAAGCTCGGGCAAAACACAAGCAGCAGGTTACTCAAAGGCATCTTGGTCGCTTTGCTACCCTGTGCCGTCGCCATGATTAATTCCGTCACAGTTCGCAGTAAGTCCTTATTCTCCTCGGGCAGCTGCGAAATAAGTGACTGGAACGCATTCAGGAGGGACCTAGACGGGGGGCGCATACCAGTGAACGATGGCATGGCGAGGGTGGACAAAGACGGAGGTTTTCGTAGAGCTGGCAGAGGCATCCCAGCACTCCTAGGACTGCTGGGGAGGCCTGGGCCGCGAGGATGGGTTCGTGACATTGACGGGGAATCAGGGACATTGGAGTTCGCAACGGACTCCTGATTCATGGCCGCATCAAAGTAGGGTGATAGTGCGTGCGTGAGCAGAGGCTCTGGGACTGTGAAAGGATGAGCCTGATCAATACAAGCGCCTGAATGATGAGACTATACATACGTTCACGTAAGAACGCCTTGAACACAGATGCAACGGCATGAGGGTCCAAATCACCCGGTGCACATTCCGTCATATCGAAATCGGCGCCTATAAGCAAAATTACAAGATACATGTCAGCAATAAACACACAAATGAATTGTCAAGAATGGATTCTCACCAGTATCAAACTCCGCTCGTAGCTTGGTGACATGAGATGGGCGTCCGCTTACGCTACATGAAAAGTATCGTACTTCAATTGCATTGAATTATATCGCATAAAAAAACACCCACCGGAACAGACCCTCCTCTTGAATCCCCCAAAGCAACAAGTGCTGGGCACACCTGACAACCAGTGCAGGCAACTTCCTCTCCTCCAGGGTCTTCAACTGCTCCCTCCTCATACTCGCTGGTCTCAACCCCTCGTTTTCCGCCTCTCCACCATCCTTAGCACCATCCACATCCGCATCATCGTCCCAATTTCTCCACCGCCCACCCCATCCCTTCGGCTTCCCCACTCCAACCCCAGTCTCTCTCACCACAGTCCGCAAGTCTCTCCCAAACACTACTCCAACTTTCGCTCTCAGCGGCCCGCGCAGCTGTTTTCCCAAGGTGGGACCGGCTCCAATGAACGGCTCTGAATCAGATATCGACACCGATGAACCTGTCATGATACTCGAGGAAGACGGCGCATTCGGAGTTCTCCTTAGCCTGCTTTTCTTTTCCGGCTGGTGTATATGCTGACCGCCTGAAGAGGACTGGTTCGAGGACGTCCTCCCAAGCGCAAGATCATTGCCAAACGAAAATCCTGCACCATCCTGTGATGTGCGTCCGTGTCCATGTGAACTCGAAAGATTATGGTGGTGACTACTCGAGTACGACGACGGAGGCGTGCCTGTGCCTGTACCAGTAGAGCTTGAGCTTGAGTATCCTGAGTGTGAGTGGCCGTGGTTACTATTGCTTGAGCCAGAGCTGATTCCCCCCCATATCTTCTCCACGGCGCGCTTCGCCAGACCCGCGGCCGGCGCGAACCCGCTCGTCATACTGATAGCTGTCTGGCGGAAAGAGGGACCTGAACCGTGGTTAAGGTGTATGGGTAGAGATGGCTGGGGATGTGTATTTGCGTATTCAGATTGTTTTGTTTGAGGTTGGGTTGCATTTAACTGTGGATGTGAACGCTTATGCGGCGGCAGTGCAGGGAGACTGCGTTCTTGCCGCGATGCAGACAGGGAAGGCGGTGCAGGAGGTTGTTGTGCAGCGGATGCAGAAGAAGAGTGACCAACCGCCGTCCATGCCGCCAAGCGTCCGCGGATATTGTGTCCTGCAGACTGCGGGCCAGACGAGGATGCACTGATGAAGCCAGTAGCGGTGACCGTGGTACGAGAGAGGGTAGGCGTTTCTTTCGACAGCGAAGGTGACCTAGTGGGTGCCGTGGGCTTACCCTCTGACATAGAATGAGATGCACTCCGCAACTCAGCACTTGACGGAGTAGGTGGTAGGTCAGGCTTGGAAAATGCAGAGTGCGAAGTAATGTTCAATGACATTGACCGTCGGTTAGGCCTTGACTTCACTGACGCCGTTGGGGACGACTTGTGTGGATCTGTTATCGATAGAGCGGCGTGTAAGTCGCTATCGGGTATAGTATGGTTGTTGTCCTTGTCTTCCTCCTCGTCTTCCTCCTCCCTATACTTGTCTGAATCATCTTCCTCTGCCATGCCAAAGTCAGCATCAGTGATAAGTGCGCTAAGCCGCTTATTGACCGGCACAATCGTATGATTTGACTGCAGCGACTCCGCCGTCGAGACGGGTCGCGAAGGACGACTGTTCCCTGCCCCAGGTCGTATAGTAACATGACTTATCGTCGAATCACTCATCCGCCATGAATCTTTCAAATTCCCCTTGTCCACAGCATCTGTCCTCTCAACTTCCTCCATCTTTTCGCCTTCCGCAGCCTCCCGTACGGACTGATTTTCCTTGAACTCTTGTTCCTTTCGAGCCAAAATCTGTCTTTCTTCTTCCCTCTGCCTTTCTTTCTCCTTCTCCCTTTCGATCTCCCTCTCCCTTTCTCTCTCTCTCTCCATCTCTCTCTCTCTCTCCATCTCTCTTGCTCTCTCCACCTCTCTCTTCGCCTCATTTTCCTTGTCCTGCTTCTTCTCCAATGCTTCATCCCTCTCTCTCTGCTGCTCACTCATCCGCATATAATTCACCGCAGACGATATTCCAGGACTAATCGGAATAATAGACGAACGATTAGTCGGGTCAGCCGTCTTTGGACGAAGCATCGCTACCGAATCCAAACCTGGCTTCGGAGGCGGAACAGGTGGTTGATCCATCGAGCCTGGCCTTGGATTCCGCTTGCCCGCCCCACCAAACACCTGTGTCGCAAATTGCGCCAGATGCTTAGTGCTCGCGCGTCCCTGCGAAGGCCCAGACTGCGGTGTTGACTCATAACGGGACAGCTGCGCCGGAGAGGAGGACGAGGATGAAACAGCCTCAATCCGCTGCAACTGATGCGGGGGGTATACTGGGTGAGATTGCCCATGCCTCCGTTGTTGCTCCTGGTACTGGTGCTGGGAGGTTGAAGGTACCAAATCGTCCCGAGATCGCGCTCGCTCTCTGAGGTCCTGTGATTTTTTCCGTCGGCCAGCAAAAGCACGCTTGACTCCGCCCGCCACGGCAGAGAGACCCTTTGCGGGGGTTGAAGGGGGGGGCGGTAGTGGAAGCAAGGGCCGTGTGTGGGAATTATACTGGGTGGATGACTGCTGCCCCATGGCAGTCAAGGGAAGGGAGGTAGAACGCAGAGAGGGGGAGGAAGCGAGGCCGGTAGTATTATTATTGATAGCAACTCTCGGAGGGGCACGGTGGAACACGGGGAGATCTGATGGAGACTTTGGTGGAGTCCGCGCGGGGGTATCAGAGATGGCTGGAGACAACGAGGATGATGAAGGAGGTGTGGCGGGTAAGCCAGAAATATTGGCGGGTGCAGCACGATCAACAGGAGGCATAATAGCGCCTGCAGAAGGGCTGATAACCTTCTGCTGGCTGATAACTTTGGCATGCTGCTGAGTGGAGGCCCAGAGTACGTTATTTCCGAGCTCGGATCCGGTTGACATAATGTCAACGCAGAATAAGTAACAAGATTAGGGAATTCTGGGAAATAAGATGGAGTGATCAGCTGGGACAATAAGGAAAGAGCAAAAAGACACGACTGGCCAGCGAGGCAGCTCAACCACGTTGACTGTAGTTGAATGCAGTACCCCTGTGCCATGGCAATGGTTCCATAGACGAGATTATGCCCCCTTACCTAGAATATTGCGTCTTCATCGACGACGTTGCTGTGTTCGTCGCAACGCTGACGATGGTGGGGAGGGAGAAAAATCCAGTCGACACCACAGAACGCGGTTCGGCTAATTCCAGTTTCCACAATCAAATAAATAATATACATGACTTGTGATCACACGCCTACTATAAATCCGAGCCACTGCCACTGGCTCCTTGTCAACCGGTCCCTGGAGCACCACAAGTCCACAGGAGATACAGATTACGGGTACATATGGACAAACGTTTGTTTGTTGGAGAGCCGTCAGATCCGTGTGATTTCCCATGTTACATATGTACAATGTAATTGTGTTATAGTACGCTACATTCTATCCTGCGTGTTAAACATCTCCATCAAGTTGCTTGAGAGTCCTATACTCTGTGAATCTGTGGTGTCTAAACAGGTAACTCGGGTATGTAAGATGCTGCAACCGATTCCATATGGCGATAAAATCCATCCGATCCATTCCATCTATTATCAAGTGGCCACAAGGAACTCCTTCACCTAGGATATCATTGTCACTTGATATATCAATCACGACATGTCAATGAAGTAACGCACCAGTTCATACGTGAAAAATGACGTGGCGATACTTGGCGCAACCTTGACTACACCATGCGAAACCAGTTATTTAAGACAAAGGTAACCAGACATGCGACTTACGCAAATTCGGCCACAGTCCCCGATAAAGACCAGCGACGCCCTCAACTTTCAGGATACTCCGCAGTGCATCCACCGCACCTGAATATTTTATAGCACCACCCTTCATCCCAGTGACCTGCATCTTCCGCCGCAGCACATCGAAGGGGTATGTCAAGGTCTGCGAAATTGTTCCTAAATTTCGACAAAATGATGAGCATAACAACGGACCATCCAGTCAAGAATGAAGGATACCCACCAGCCAACGCACCACAACTGAGTTTCCTAACCACATTATTCTTCCCTGGAGGCGTAATAATACCCCTCAAGAGCTCATAAGCCGCGAAGTTGATTCCCACGTACGGCGCGACACCCACCGCCGTGGTCACCAAACCACGATACAGCCCGCGTACCCCGCCTTCCTCTCGCATAATCTTCAGTGTCATCCCCCATATTGTCAGATCCGCCTTGGTGTACATTGATGCAGCCGCCGACGTAGCAGTTGTATGGAATAAGGCCGGCTGTGCGACGCCTGCAGGCAGTCTTGCTGAAGACACAGAGACAGCTGAAGAAGTTGAATTTGAGCTGGTGGCCGCGAGCGCGATGGACGCAGTCGCTATCGACAAACGCGATCTCACTAGATCTAATGGGTATGTTGAGCCTGTTGGCATGGCGATATGGACTGTTAAACATGACATTGACGGAGGACAGGGTAGATACGTACAGACGGAGGTTATACCAGCCAAGGCACCGCTAGCCAACCGTTTTGGGGTATCCAGTTCTTTGGTTCCATGTAAAGTAAACGCCTTTAGAATTCGACGTCAATTTGGTTTAAATCCAACAGCAGGGAGACCCACCTTCTTCAGCTGTTCGTACGTTGAGAATTGGACGGCACTGCAGAGATCAAGCGCACATGAGCCGCTTTTCCACGAGAGACGAGTGCCTAACTCACCTGTAAGGCACAATCCTCAAGCAATTAATACCATTGCCTCGCATGAATCCCTTAAACCCCTCCTCGCTCCACATCCTCACCAAGCTCCGCCACACACCCTTGTACTGTGCGTCCGATGTCCGCGGCTGCACTTGCCTGTAAAAGAACAACGGCTGATGGTCAATATACCGAATGACAGGATGAATGGGGCGTGATGGAAATTAAACAAACACGCACTGGATGATCTTCAGTCTCTCCAAAGGACTGACAACGGTGCGCGAAGCAGCGCCTGCACATCCACCCGCTATTGACGACGTTTAAGTAATCAACACCTGATAAAGAAAGAAAAAAACGCACCAATGAAGTAACTCGCGACCTCTGGTGTAATATATGTCAACGTAGTACGTTTAGTCTCTACCTGGCGAGCCCTGCCGTCGCCAGAGGCAGCAGTAGTTTGGGGGGTAGCAGTAGTCATCGTAATTGTGATGTGTTTCCAGAACGAATGGATGTGGCTGGGGCATGCAGACGTCTATGGGAGTAAAGGCGAGGCTGGCTATAGCCCAAGGTATCAAAGAAAAAAAAAGCAAAGTACAAGACTTAGCGCCGAAACCTCTATATGAACTGTACACCGATCCCGAAACGCATCAGTGGCATCACGGAACAGCCCTAAAAAATTGCCGGATCATGTGACTGCATGATGCTTGCGGCGACTCGGATTCGACTTGTCGCTCGACGTTTCAATCACGTTTGCCATCGCAGTACTTGTCTGACCAGGACAATGTATGAGGCCCGCACATCGACGTCCTGTGCAACGGTATGTGTTCCAAAATGGAAGTTGATTGAATTCTCATGTTGCGTACTAGTAGAAGCACGAGGACTGGAGCGTGACAACTGGACCGGTTTGTTACGATGCCCAAGTCCGATCCTGTCCAGACGGACTGGAGGGACTCCGGTGCGATGCTGTGAGATGCCTCAAAGGTTTAAATCCACATCTCGACGATGACTGCTACGTTTCCGGAGATGCAGATCCCCACTTGACGTGTTTCAGAAAAGATGAAATTGCAAAATGTGTGTACTCGGTTCACCATGCTTTTTAACTATTGCGACCGCCATAGTGCCAGCTCAGGCCGAAAAGAGTCGAAGTTGTACCTAGTGACGCTTGCGCAGTCTAGCATCCAGCAGCACTGGCACTGGCAGAAGCGGAACACCGACCGTTACGGACGCCGCAGTGTTAGTAATTTGATTCAGGATGATCCGCTTGTCGAGTGCACGAAGTTATAAATATGCCATTATGCCCATGACGGTCGTTTCGAATGTTCCGATGTTCTAACTCTCAAGGCCTTAGACGCTTTGACAACCGTCGAGAAGGCGCCGCAATATAGCTCTTTTTGCAAGGTGTCGTCCATTAGTGTCATACGACTTGCTTCTGGCTTCGCTAAATTGTCACTACAACTGCAATATACTAATAGATCTGAACATGGGCGGGTTGACCTATTAGCGCGAGTGGCGGATAGCGCACGCAATAGTGACTTATTCTTGCTCTTAGTTGAAGATAAACAGACATAGACCGTTACCTGCAATCAGCCCTAACAAGATTTCTGAGTTTATGATGCAGGTGCACACGAGAACCCACTGCCAGTGGTAATTCATTACGCATCAAGAACCGTCAAAGGTGATAGCGGAGCACAATACAGCCCTTTAAGTTCCACAAGCTGCCTAAAGTACATTCATTGGCCCAATGCCAGGAAAGTATTGTCGGAGTCTGCGGTTCAAGGGTAGCCATCTCCTGGAAAAGAATTGAAGTACAAATCGAGAGAACCAAGTCTCGTGGCAACTTTTGGATTGGGTATGTAATCGTTACCAAATTTTTCTAGAACATCGCTCTGTATCCTGATGTCATTCTACACATCTTCATGTCAGGAAGTATGATCTTACCCTTTTTCTGGTGACGTTTTTTGCGAATCCCCGACAACCCATGGAAATGTATTCCTTGGTGGTTTGACGTCTTTATCTCTGGAGGCAGTATTCTTGCGTCACACAGCTGACTGCCGGCATTCAAACCTTGTATTCGTAGATCCGAACGACCGAAAGCGAAATCTGATTATAACGGTTATATGAACGGTCCTGTGGAGATAAATGATCGACAGCCGTGATACATGCACGCCCAAGATTTGAAATTTTGGATCGGACGCCTGTGCCATGCGCCCGGCAAAGTACCGTTCGTTATCATCCGCACAATACGATAACGACTACGAGGTACCAGTCTAGTTAATGGACATGCTTCACGATCTGAATATTCAAGGGGGCAAGCATGTTTCAACCCACTCAGTCTGGGCATACATCGCATCTTGATTTGCCGGCGCGTTTTCTCATCGGCTCTATATGGGGTCACCACGTGTATTTCATATACAACTGGCAAAACCTTCGACATCACCTGGTAAGCGCTGGCAACCCAGCAAGATGAACCGAAATTGAATAACATCTTCACGTTACTCTTCACAGCGAAAAAAACGCGGTACGGTTTTCGGGTCCAAGGTTTTTTTTTCACACCGAAACGAGGCTGCTGCCCTGTTGACCTGCGCAGTTCCCTGTCAAATAAATGAAGCGGTAGCTTATGACGACAGAAGCGCGCGACGTGCTGCACATCCGTAATATAGGTGGTGAACGCCTGAAAGGCGCTTGTTAAAACACCCGCTGTTATTGGCTAATTAAATTATATTCGCCTTGGGCCAGGAAATCGTTCCATTCAATTACTGACTACACTGATGATGTTTGAAACCGCCAGATGAAATTGGTGAGTCGTCCCAGACACTACACATGCATGTGCACTTAAAAATCTAATATCATCGATGTGCAGAGCAGGCTCGTTCGCGCCCATTGTCTCCTTGGAGTAAATTTGGACTCTCGTCTACTTGGGGTCATGCCTGGCGACGCACGCACCACTGATGCATGCCTGGGAACCAATTAATCCTATCGTGTCGAGAAATTTTGAACTCATCAAGGAAAAAGTGGCCCTGCACTAAGGTTATCCCACTGTAGCCCAGGCCTACAGGATACACGTAAATGGTCGATCGGGGTGAATTATATGGCATTATCGCGCGTTAGGTTTCAAAATGCACGTAACATGTCAAAAGGATAGGCCGGCAGCATGGACATAGGGGAAAATCGACGTAAAAACCCGCAGCTGCCGCATGGAGTTCCTATAGCTGTGAAGCAGGTAGTCATATGCCTGTGTCAGGTATGGTTCGCTGAGCAGGCACTCTGGCATGCAGACTTGGAGTCGGGTGCAAAGCCCGAAAATTCGAAATGTATCACTGGCATAATTCATGGCATCCTAATTGGACGCTCTAAGCGATCTGAAGAGATCAACGAATCGAATGACTTCGAATTCAAGAAGTTCACAAGCAGGCGGTGGGCCTGAGCAGATTCCACATATTGAATGAGCGATCGCGAGTAACTTTACGTTAATTTCATTGCAGTCATCACTGAGAAGTCGATCCATGTACTTATAATTAATTACATAGGAAGTTTTCCCTCCTCTTTCAACTTTACGATCGCTGCCTCAGCAACACGGAAACTTGCCATCCCGGTGGGCACGCCACAGTACACAGCCGTCTGGAGGAGAGTCTCTCTTATTTCGATCTCGCTAGCGCCATTGTTGACCGCACCACTGACGGAAGAGATCCTTAAATTAAGCACCATACGAGGTAGTAGCCTCATTCGTACCGTATGTGAGCTGCAAGCTGCAAAGTAATAATTGGCACAAAGATTTCGACGGAGTATTCAAGTTCATCTCATGCTGACCTCTGCCTCTTTGGCCTGTGAGGCCAAGATGGTGATACTGATCAAACTGCGTTGCTTCAGTTCCAGACCGGGGCGAGTCCAAACGGTACCCCAAGCAGCCTAGATTCAAAATTATTAGTGATCGCGATACTTATGCAAGCTGGCAGAACACGGTAGCACCTCTGTAGCCAGCTAGATATCAGATCATCAGCCTTCGAGTTGGTCTGCGATTGGGTGAACTGAATTGGGGCACACCTGTTGCATCGATTGCATAAATTCGGAAGCCCCCTGTAGTACGTACAACATTTATATATAATAGCACGGTTTACTCAGTCCAGCGTACTTTCTTCAGCTGATTATCTACGTATTCGTCGCCCTGCATGATACTTCGTTAGTGACATAATACAGATGAATATTAGCTGCATTTCAGTACGCACCATTACTTTCCTCCGCACAGCCATGCCTGCATTGTAAAGTTCGTTGTGTGCTTGTTCGTTCGGTCTGGACATCGTTTGAATCGACAAGGTGGTAAGTAAGAGAAGCCTTTGGAATTCTTAGTAAGCATTTTCGAAGTATAGTTTGAAGCGGAACAAAGATATGTTCGTTGGTGGGATCTTCTTCCCCCTAAGTTGTTTATACTGGACAGCGTGCCAGTCAGCTGTTCGTGGCGAAGATAACAAATTTAAACGTGCAAGTATACTAATTATAAGTGTTCTGTGAATCTTTACATGTGCTCTCAAACTGGGAGCCAGTTCAAGTCTTGTTCGAAATGATGTCGGTCACCAGTATTTGTATAAGACTTCTCTGCTTGAGCCCGTATCCACGACAACTTCTGCCAGTGCAACGTCTTGATGTCCTTGTTTTCGTGTCTCGTTCCGGCGCCCTTAGGTCAGCCCTCGTACTTTGCTCCTACTAGTATGCCATGCCACTTCTATGAATCAGCAAAGTTATCATCCCACCGCAATGAAATGTGTCCAGGAAAACGGGAGAATGTGATGTTTAATCCAATATTCCTTAGCATTTTGACCCTCTCTACATCCTTCTCCGTACAAGGCTCTCGATGCAAGATATATGCGTCACGTACAGTTGTCTTGTGAGCGTCCTTTAAACGAGATTCAAGCAAGTCAAGCGCTACACTGAGGCTGTACACTGTGCATTCGAGATGAGCCAATTTGGGTACCAGGATACCGGTCGCTATTTTCCCAAGGGTGTCATTTGTCAAAAAAGCTAATCCAGCGACAGTCAACGAAGATATCATGGCAACACTTGGGAGCATCAGCTGATTTGGGAAGTCTATACCAACCTTCAGATTCTCGAGTTTATGAAAATGAGCGACGAAAGGATTGAAGTCGTCCAGCCACGAACCCGGACCGTAGATCACGTCATGGCTCTAGCCTTCTCAGCTCCGGAAACGCGAAGTATTTGAGGTAAGGGTTGGATATGTCACGAATAGTAAGGATCAATTCCATAACACTCGGTATGACAATCGGTGAAGACCGTTTGACCCTTCTCGAATTCTCGCCGTCAGTCGTCAAGGAAATTGTACAGAAGATGAGAAAAGTGCATTGTACGTGCATGCTTGAGAGGGCCAAAGTGCGGGGTTAAATCCAAGAGCCAACGTTGTTAACTGGGCCCATGGAATAAGGAAGACAGTTGGGTGGAAAATGCGCGTGCTTTGGGATGCGAGGAGAAATTCCCGTAGTTTACTTGCAACCTCCAATACGGCAACTACTTGGGCCTGAGAGGTGGGAATAGAGTCGACACGTATCCATGCAGTTTGCGAGCAGTCGAAAAAGCCAGACGATATACCGTAGAAGAACTGAGGTGATGTGGAGCCAATGTCTAGCGTAAGTGAATGGAGCCGACTCTCCGAGCGTAACAGGAGGTCTCGCATCATCTGTTGGAGGAAATTTGGATGGGTTTTGCTGGCCGCAGTGTTCTTGCTCGATATCCTCAACTTGAGCGTTGATGGTCCGCTCCTGGAAAGAAGGACTCCTGCGCGTTTTGTGAAGTTGCGAAGGTCAAAGTCCTTCGTAATGCTATCCAGATCGAATTCCAGGCTGTTCCACAATTGCCGAAGGCCAAGCGCTATGTGTTTCCATCGTGAGCAGACGAGAAGAATGTTGTACGGTGCACAGCGTTGCATATCGTTCTTGAATAAAAGGACGGGGACCATTTCTGGGGCCGACCATATGAATACCTGAGACAAGATTTCGTTTGGAAGTCGTCGGTGTGGAGCGATCGCCAGACGGCATGAATGTAGCTTAGTGACGACTTCCTCCCGCTGCGCGACAAGGTCTGGTAACAAGGTCTGAAGGCGTACAATCTTTGGATCCATCGTCATAAGTCTGTCTTCGTAACTGGAAATGAGGGCGCGAAAAGAGCGTTGCTCGATTTCAGATAGAAGGTTATTGTGGGATAGGGCTTTAGCAAGCGGCGCGTTAGTTGATTGATGATCATCATGGGACTGAGAGTTGGACTCGGGGGTTCGGTGAAAAGGAGTATTCATGACAATGTCGCGTCACGGTGGGATGTGGGCAGTGGGCACAGCGGAGACTCTGACCTGGGACCTGGGGACAAGAACTGTGAGCTGCAAAAGTTGCAGCTCAACGTTGAGCGTCGCTGATTGAAGTAACTAGTAAACGTTGAGATTTGGCAAGCAATTTGGTCACTGGACTGCTACTAGTCCGAGAGAACCGTGACATGATATTACACGGTCAGTACTTTCCGATGTTAGTAGCTACAACGATACATGTACAGTGCAATATTAGATACATACAATCATGCGGAACATAAGTATCAAGAATCAAGATAAGTAGTAAAAGACCCAAGAGATGGTATCAAAAGCTCAGCTGCAGAGCCCATGATTAAGCTCCGACCCACAACGCACGCACTTGACCCGTCTGTCCAAAAGGCACAGACCGATGCCTATAGGAAACCAAAAAATCGCTGCCAGTACCCCTAAAGAAGTATATTCAGTCGAATATCGGGTACGATAGTTGCGTTATGACTCACCCAATAACCCAAATTTCGTCTCTGTTATATGCTGACCAGTCTGCAGGCAGATCATCTCCGGGTGGTCAGGGGGCAGTATTGTCGCTATGGATTGTTTCGTAACGGGATTCACGTAGTTATACACTGTGGGGGCTGCAATAGCATTTGGTTGGGTCGAGTAGGGCTGGGGAGGAGCAGCAGGGTAAGGCTGTGGTGCTAAGGGCGGCCATGAACCTGAAGAAGAGGCATCTGGAAGGAATCACCTCAGCTACGAGTTTCACGGATGACAAGTTACTACTGACGATTGTTTGAATCTTGAATTGCAGATGCGTAAGATGGCGGACTGTCAAGCGCTGCTTTCTTAGTCTTCACGTGAACTTTAAGCGAGCGACAAGCCTATAAGAAATGAATCCACATACCATGGTATCGCGTTCCGGGTCAACGATCATCTTCGTGAACTGCAGGGAGCCTTTATATTAGCAGCGGCTGCGGACAAGGAGAGCGGGAGCTGTGCACATGGCTATCCAAATTCGGAACCGTTGCCCTTTCCAGCTTTTTTCTTTCAGCCGAATCCCGACCGTTCTTGACTTCAAAAAAACTTCCTTCAACCTCTCGATTTTATCGATCTCTCCTTTCAGCAATGGAAAACGCAGGGCCCTCAACTACACATCGTGCCCCGCTTGATCATGACATGACATCCAGAGACTAGTTGCGCACATTCAATGCCTTGGGCCTTAGGCTACAATAACCTGATGTTGTCGTTTTTTCTTTGGTTTCGTTCGTTCATAGCTATGCCGATTCATATGCTCATTTCGGTGCGATATCATTTTATAAAGATTTAGATTTATAGTTGATCGATGTCAACAGGCATCCATGAGGAGATGCTCAAGGACTCTGTCCGAACAGGATCTTATCGCTCGGCGATCCTTCAAAACGACCACCTGTTCCAAGGCAAAACTGTACTTGATGTTGGATGTGGAACGGGTATCCTTAGCATGTTCGCGGCGAAGGCAGGTGCAAAACACGTAGTCGGGGTGGGTACCGCTTTCTTTACTTACCCCGGCAGTTTTAATTCATCTTCAACACTAGATCGACATGTCCAACATCATCGACCAGGCGCAAAAAATTATTGAAGCAAACGGTTTCAAAGATAGTGAGTTCATGTTTTCTGTGTGATGTTTTCACGTTCACATTTCGTTTGTTCAATATCTAGAAATTACCCTTGTCAAGGGAAAACTGGAAGAAGCCGAACTGCCCATGCAAGAGTTTGACATCATCATCTCCGAATGGATGGGCTACTTCCTGCTTTACGAGTCCATGCTCGACACTGTGCTCCTTGCACGGGACAAGTATCTGAAAAAAGAGGGAGGCCTCATTTTCCCAGATACCGCAACTCTCTTCCTCGCTGCTATCGAGGACCAGGAATACAAGGAGGAAAAGATCAATTGTGCGTGTGCGCATTGATCTTGTTTGAGTCGGTGTTAATGCCCTCGGCAGTCTGGGACAATGTATATGGGTTCGACTACTCCTGCATCAAGGATATCGCAATCCGGGAGCCTTTAGTGGATACTGTTGACTTGAAAGCCGTCGTCACTAACCCTTACATGATCAAAGTGGGTCGTTTTCTTTGCGAAGTTGCTAACGGCCATTAAGATTTACACCCTAGCGCATTGACCTTCACACTGCAAAAAAAGAAGACCTTACATTCCAAGCTCCCTTCTCTCTGACTGCTACTAGAAATGATTGTACGTCGCCCCAACCTAGTCCTTAGTATCGGATACACGTATAATGCAACATCCAGACATCCATGCATTCCTCGCATGGTTTGACATCTCCTTCGAATGCACACACAAGAAAGTCAAGTTCTCCACCGGTCCCCACGCAAAATACACTCATTGGAAGTACGCGATTCGTCTCTTTTGTACTTCACAGTACCAGCTCATGTACCATCCTTGCACAGGCAAACTGTATTCTACACTCCTTCAACACTCACAGTTTCCGAAGGCGAAACAGTCGCAGGCCAGCTATCCTGCTCCCCCAACGCACGCAATAACCGTGATCTCGATATTACCATCACCTACTCCGCACGCGACACAACTCAAACCATGGAATATAAAATGTGCGTTTTCTTTCTTACCTTGAACTTGAGTCTGCATTATTCCGTGGCTTGGGCGTCTATGAACGAACGCTGACCAGGCATCAGGTCTTAATTGTATACCACCACCGTACTTTGGCTGTTTCGTCATATTTGCTTGCAACTACCACTCTAAATGGGTTCATATGCTTTACGCACACTTGGCCTTGCTCTATGGCCATCGATGGTTCCGTTAACATTACCACTCATTTGATCTATCTTTTACTTTTATGACAATTAGGTACTAATGATTGATATGGAAGTCAATGTTTCTTGTTTTGCTTGTTAGTTGTAGATGTACTACATAGAAGGGTATACATCCGAAGTACAGGATAGGCAAAGTACTATACATCCATGATTACACATATAGCTAGGTATACCGAAAAGCTGAGACAGAGAACATAGTATGTACTCTAAAAATGACAGATAATCCGACTAGGGTACAAATGCGTACAGATACAAGTTCATTTAGATACTGATGATAATCAAGCAGTTGCAGTCAGTCGAGGCCGAGGCACCGTCCCTCGAGAGAAACGCAGCTGCGCATCTGATGCTAGAATGCCAACGCCGCCTACTCGCACAGGAATATCAATATGCGCTGGCCGAGGAAAGAACGTCCTTCCCTGATTCACCACAAAGCCCCAAATAGCAAGCGTCACAAGCAGCGCACAGAAAACGATCATTCGAATCTCTTCTCCCGCTGACGACCGCTCGCACAACAAGCCCAATACACCCTTTACCCCTGACTTCTGCCGGGCGGGGGAACTGAGCGGGCGGAGGTCGCTTACGTATTTCTTCGACCACAGTGAGGAGCCAAGTCCCCACGGCCAGACGATCCGATATTGCTCCTGACAAGCGAGGCTTAGTGGCAGTCCATGGTGGTCGGTAGTAAGCTTAAAAGAGCCGGAAGAACGGCTGATATATGGTAGGGGTAGTCCAAAAAAGGGAAGCCCAAAGGGGAGTGGGAGTGGGTAGGACGGGGAGATGAACGTGAGGGAGAACTTGGTCAGTCGTGGATTGCATTTAGCAATGCGGACTGCACCAGCGGAGAGCGACTCGTCCCCCGGGTATTTCACGAGGGTAAGGCGGAGACTGCGGAGCTTGGTAAATCCGCGTACTGTCTTCGAGAAGGCATCCTGCAATGAAAGACGATCAATTAATAATAAGGACAGATGTAGGACGAAACACGTACTATTTGGAAGGAAGGTCTGCTGCCACAGGTAAGATCGAGGTGTTGTAGTTGTGGGCACGACGCAATAAGTGATCGCAGTAGATTTCCACTGTCGTACATAGAATGCAGCATAAATGAAATCTTCAGCTCTGTAAGATTTAAGAGGCCCTGAAGCAGGCCAGCCACTCCTTGCGGCGATATGTCGCGCGTTAGGAGCGGCTCGCGGAACGAAACGGATTTCAAGAATGAGTGTATATGAGGCAGCGCTTGTAGTTGCTGCATCGTTCCCGAGAACGATGACAACTGAAGACGCGTAGAATTTAAATTGGAGAGGTGGGCGGACTGTATCGTATGCCGAGACAGGTCGAGTGATTCTAGATTCGGGTGAGCTTCCAGCCAGGCAATGAAAGGTCGTTTCTGCGTGGGGTCGACTGGTCCATGCAGCCAATCGATTGAAACATCGCCCAGTGACAACTTCCGTAGTCTCGGCCATCGACCTTCTACCAGTAGATGGGCGTCAGTCGGCAGAGGAGATACACCTTCGATCGCTAATTCCTCGAGATTCGGACACTGCCGGATTAGCATGTCCCATAGTTGTCGGGATGTTGGATTGTCCTCTGATAGGAGACCTTAGGAAAGTTATAATCCTCTACTAACCGCAACTCACCATCTAAGAACATATCCATATGCATATCATAGAACCCACGTCTAAACATCAAAGCAAAACCAGTGAGGTCGACAAAGTCAAAGAGCTAAAAGGTACGCTCGTCAATTACTCGATGAAAAGCCAAGGTACAGAAAGCAGAGCGCACATGACTGTTCTGTGAGGGAAGGTGCGCACCAACCGATGTCCCGATGTATCGTAGTTGTGGACAGCTTCATTGAGGAAGCGGATAAATGAGGGATAGTCAGTTTAGAGCTTCTATGCGACGTACCCCTTACGCAAAGCGAACCACATGTCCTCGTGGTACGGTCTCTCCTCTCCGTCCCACGAAAACTTTGTCAGGGCATCCAAGCACATCGTCGCCGCAGTATCCCTCACTGCAGCGGAAGCTAGGGCACTGACAGCGACGCCCTGTCGCGTCTTCTTATTTGTGTGAGGTCGAACCACAAGTTCTCTAACATGCCTAGCTATCTCCGGTCGTCGTTGCAGCATCGAGAGCGTATGGAAACATTGCTGGACATTGTTCAGAGTGACCTTCTCGTAAAGAACCGAGCAGACGCTGGAGTAGACGAAGTTGGACTTCGGGATATCACTCAGTCCGAGTGACACATACAAATTAGATTACGGGCCCACCGTTAAGGCAAAGTTGAGAATGTCCGATAATGAATCCAGGGATTTGGCTATTTCGATCAAAATATCACTCGGAGAATAATTTAGAGCAGCGAAAGCATTTGCAGGCTGTGTATGAGTCGTGTTACGCCAGAACATAGTGGAAAGAATAAGGATATTGAGCAAACACGCCAACCTAGACGATGGTAGAAGGGCTCGACAGCTGCTACGAGGGCCAGGCTCTCATTAACAGGGGTTGATAGCGAATGAAAACGAGGGGATTAAGTATTGAAAGCCGAAGAGCGAGGGATAATAATCATACTATTTCAAAGTCACAAAGTCACGCTATTCGATTGCCAACTTGCAACAAACTTTGAATCAAACCACGACAAATCCCGAGAGCGGCCGATTATATATCAGAAATCTCCGTTGTACAACTGCTCTCATACTTGATACTTTTCATATGGACACCGAGGCAATTACAGCCAGGTCGCTTATTTTCAGGCTTCTCGTTTCCGAGGCGGAGGCAGCCCAGTGATCACGCAGCTACTCCGAGTCCAACGCGATCCCACACTCTTATTAATATATTCCGCCGTGGCTATGGCCATCGGCAAATGTGTCGACCACGACCTGAACTCCACAATGAATGTATTCCAAATTCGAGTCCAGCGCATTTTTTTTTCGGCCGCACGGTACCCTTCACAAGCCCAGCGCATTCACCTCGATCAATGAAACGTAAACGAGGCTTAGGGTCAACCAGATGTCTCGTGGTGCCCAGATCTTGATTCACTTCATCTGTCATTACCCCATATCTTCTACACAGTGAAATCTTCCAAGGGCTCCCCATCCTTCACACCTTTCACATAGGTACGAATGGACAACTGACTGACATCCAACACATGATACGGGTTGATCCAGGGTGCACGGTACGCGAAGATGCTTTATCAGTGCCTTGGTCAACATAATTATAGCTGTTGGAGCAAGGTTGTTCTGTTTTGTTCTCCGCATACATCCCAACTTGGGGTTTCTCAGGCTGCGTTGATGACACTGCATTAGCTCACAGTATAGATCAAGGGCCTTCTTGTATAGTCTGGCTGTAGAACAAAGAATGCAAGTACCTTTTACTCGATGCAGAACAACTGATGAGTACAGTAACCGATTGTTATCCTTTCGACATGCATCAGAGTTGGGAATCTTCTTCACAAAAATATCTCTGACTGCTGCGACCAAAAAGCAGAGTTAGCCGGCTAAACCGCTTTTTCAAACTAACCTGCATGTTTGTTAGATTCGGGTGTCTCTGAAGACCCCATAAGCTTTCCTGGACCTCGGCTAACTTCAAGAATAACATTCTACCTCTTCATCAGCGATACCACGGTCAGTTACAATAACACCATCCGGCATATGTACAAATCTTGCCGACCGAAGCAAGGAACTGAATTACGATAGCGGGGGGCGATCCAAGTGCTGGTGCCACTCCAGCGGAGCAAATCGTAGTCGGCTCAAAAAACGCAGCATACAGACACCTATCAATGTCGTCAGTTCGTGGCCTAGTGGTGTGTCTGTGGTGCTCAATTGACAAACGGTACCCAGCAGTGTTCTTCTACCCGTTTCTTGCAAATCAACAGAGTGATGCTATCTTTGTTAAACCGGCTCCTGCTTCTATGATCGCAGTGAGACGTTGATTGGTGGACAGTGCCCCACTTTGGAGTTGCAGTATACTATCTATGCAATAGTGTATGACTTCATCGAAGAAATGATGACTGAGCTGCTATACATAAGGAATAATAACGGAGTGATGATAACGCCTACGAGGTAAGTACTGATCATCATGACAGAGCACCACATCTGAAGTCGGTCAACATCGAATCAATACTTCTTACTATACAATATAGTACATAATATGCAATAGATAATGATACAAGTGAATATATGTTATGGCAATATAGTACCAGTAGTAATCAAATGAACAACTTAACGCGGCGAAACTACATTTGAGCCTTCCCCGCTTCTAGGTCGCCAACGGGGTTCAAAACCAGAATTTGCGTTTGCATTACTGATAACTTCGCCTCTGGCGAAGCTGACCGACGTGCGCTGTTTTCGTCGATAGCGCGCTCAAAATCAAGGTCAGATAGTGACCAATTCGAAACGGCGTTCTCGACTTCCACGACGCCTACTACGTCCGCGATGCTGAGACCGTAGGCCCTATGGATTAAGGTCGCCGTAGAAGTAATGACCTAGAGCGGCAATCATAAGAAACCTTTTGGATAGGTCGGAAAAAAAATCTCACCGCTATCTGCGTGAGTACACCGAAAGCTGCTTGCTAGTAGAAATCAAGGATTAGCTTCAGCTGTCGTAGTTGGATGACTATACTTACGTCGGATAATATCTCCAGAGGGAGATATTCTCTAACGGACCAAGCAATTAAATATATCGCTATGGCTACTGGATAGGCGGAGCCAGATTCTAAGCTATAACAACGCGCCGATGATTAATATGATGTGCCCTAGACACACGTCGTGACTCACAGCAGAGCTGTAGCAGTTGCGTGTGATCTAGAGAAATCCCTTCCCAAGGCTGCCTGGATTCGGCGAGATATCTGAAGTATACGCACTGCTACGTAATTGTCACCAGTGACCTTAAATTTGGCTGTGGGCTGTGCTTACCGATCGACAGACTCACAATGCTGGTCGTGAATAAATTATAAAATAAAAATTGTACAAAACTCGTATGCAGCAGTTTAGACTGCTTGCTGGCGTTGCTTGAGCGTGCGTGAGAGAGGCTAACATTAAACATAATACCTGTAGAAAATAAGTCAGAAGAGTCCTGCAAGGAGATCTGTTGGACGACAGACATGTATTTCCCAACAGGTGGTATAACATAATCGGGAATACAATTATTGGCCTCTTGTATTCCAAAATAACGTATAAGCGGTACAGCTAGTAACAGATTAAGTTTTTCAGTACTAGAAATCGTGTATTGTCGATTTGGCTCACGAAAAAGCTGCCTGTCACGAAACTTGAAAAACACACAACAACGTCGAAGTCAGCAAAGCTACAAGAACATCTGTATCAGGATCTTACTTTGCGAGAACGTATATGACCTTTTGTGAACATGCCACGACAGCCTTTGCAGCTTCGGACGACGACAGCATGTCACCGATAACAAAAGTGACTTGCACAACACTCAAAGTGAACGATATTAGCAACGTCGAGAATGTAGCAAGTCGAGAATGATGTCTCCACGTTTCCGTGTCCCGCTGCAAGGTTGTCCAGGATGCATGGCAGACGAAAGTGCAGTGCAATCCTGTAATCGCAAAACGTTGAGATATCGATGATCTTGGT
>QOVE01001913.1:0-22172 GCA_003521275.1 Tricholoma sp. MG99
CATTAGACTGCTGACCTTTGTGCTTGAAAGTACGGTCTACTTGGACCGCAAAAGAGCGAGGACCCAACCTAGAAGTGCAGCCGTGATCAAGTTCAATCGCTGGATGACTTTCCGTAGGGTTTGAAAGCTAGATAATACTTCTGAATCGTCCAAACGACATCAGAACGACAATCAACCAAAAAGCCGGTTGCCACCTGATGGGTCATGTTTCGAAGTCAGCTGTCAATGCAAGCTCTCTAAATATAAATATAAACACATTTTCCAGCTGTTACAACTTACTCGTGGCAATTGCAATTGGCCAATTCCAGATGGAGGGCGGGATTGAGCGGCAACTTGAAGCTGTAGGAAGGGTGATCTTCTAGGAGAGAAATCAATGAAGAGTCGATAAGTCCGAACTGGTCATAGTCTAGTAACTCGTTGTGTATGCTCAGCTGGTGCGTACAATGGTAACCTGGTTATCATCTCGCCCAAGTGCCGAATTCTGTAGAATCATCACACGGCGGGAGTCGTGATTCGTGAACTCTGTCGCATGAGCATGATTCACCGGGGCCCTCGCCCGCGAGGCAGCTTTTGCATCAACTTTGACGCGTGAGGGGGCATTATTGACGTTGGTGTATACTGGTGATTTTCCGCAGTTATATATGACATTGCGGTTGCATTGCGGGAGTGGGTCTGTAACCAGTCTCAGTTCCCACGAGTGGCTGCGGCTGTGCTTATCCTCATTCCGAAGCTTGAAAACATGCCAACCACGGCAGTCGCCTTGGTTTGGAGCTACATTCATTCACTAGCAAGACCCGACGAACATATCTAAGATATCCAGCTACAGGTTTTCCTTGAAACTGCAGTCTTCTACCTATATCTTTTTCGGTTATATGATTTGGAGGACGACTTATCATCACGGTGTTCAAGTTATATTGCTATACTCCGAGTCGGTGCTGTTGCTGCTGGCTGGATAGATCATGGATGTGTATATAACAAGAGGTACCTAGCGATGCATTATCAAGTCTCGTACCCCTGACTCGGATTTATAGGCTCGCGCCGAGTGCACCATGACACCGAGTCATGTCTGATTATGTGTTCCCAGCATTCTTCGGACTCACTGAGCCACAACCCTGCTACGATCGACTGCCTTCCATCCTCTTCAGGAATCGGAAGCTCTACCAAACGTCATTAATTCCCGCAGCATCCGACTAGCAGACATGCACAGTGACGGTTAGGTCACTTACGTGCGAGAGGAATCAGTCCCGGGCCGCTGGGTAAGCATACGGTATCCCTATAGCCGTGGGGGAACTGAAGGTGAAACTTGTTTATTGTCGACTTTCTGCAGACTAATACGTCGTGGTCGAAGAACCTCCAGGCTCTGCTTAACAAAGTTAACATGTTCTCGTCTTTTTGACCCCCGCCGATGAAGAACGGTTGGCAGTGGCCTAAAATAACTGGATTTCTCAGGCTATGTCACGACTCACTCCTGAGCTACCCTCTCACCAATATGCTACCCACACGTGTCTCCATCAGAGTCCCTCTGGAATGCTGAATACTTGATCAGTTCTCCGAGTCTTGCTTGGTTTTGCTACTGCTTCGGCACGATCGATTGGCTAGGTTATCCCCAGTTGGAGTGCTTAGGCTTGCTGCTCAATATCAACTTTCAAATCGATCCGGGATCCAATGCCTCCTTTCTCGTCGTCTGGCTAGGCTTCGTGAGCTTCTTAGCATAAGTGTCCTGCGTTCTCCGAAATACCGAGGTGCACCCGTGTCCACTCAATACCCTAAGGCATCAATATGCATCAATGATGACGTTACCCTTCCATTCACTTCCGTTTCTGGAGTCCCTTGGTTTCAGGGCGTAGTCCTTGGATTGGGAGCAATGTACAATCTTTTGTGCGGTTCGAATGGGCAGCGCTCTAGTAAGCGACTTCGTTTCGCTGAAATCGGAGAAACTCGTGGCCTGTTTAGCGGAGTCGAACAAGCTATGTGCGATGCTAAGAACTCTTGACCTACAAAGCTAGAAGTCTGGGGTTTATCCTTGCATAATTCCGTTTTCATCGTGCTTCATTATAACTCTCAGGTAAGTAAGCATGAATCGATTTATGAAAAGATTACTGAATGAGTCGCAGTAAGTCATGGATATTAGACAGCAATGTTTTTATGATTCTATCTGTGTCCGAGCCAAGTCAGATTCTCCTGAACGATTTGAATAGGGTCCTACCAAAAACGGTATTCAGGGTTGACTCTGAGTCGAGAAACTCACATCCTGAGTCAGGCTATCGGTTCAGGTAGATATAATCCTCCCGAGAATCATGTTGTTTACATAGTAGGTATTGCGCACTTTCAAGTAACAAGATCCGCAAAGAAGAAAGTCGGAAGGAATGTTGAAGGAACGTGCTACATATCATCTGCCATCAGGTCGATCTGCAACACGTTTGATCCGCAATAAAAGGGTTTATTTATACTTGCATTGTCATCCGATTCCTCTCTCTCTCTCGTTGGAGTGCTGGACATGCAAGACAAGGCTAAGCTCAACGTCTGATTAACGAGCGCGGCCGACGTCTCCAGCTTGTTGCATTGATATCGTGCCCGTTTAGGTTGCACCGGGATCGATCGCGTAAGGCAGACGCTCGTATTCAATGCTTTGACATCTGATGTTCGGCTAAACCTGCCCTTCTGCAGTAGCCTCTTCACGAGGCTTCACGTCACGCCAGAGTCTCCTTCTGCCTTACCCCCCGTTTTTTCTCTTCGATTCGAAATCCGTCCTTCGAACGATCTCCAATAGAATGTCCGACTTTACCATGGTTGACCCTCGAGGATGGGAGTACGACCTTCATTCTGTAAGTTCGAGACTCTCTGTTGTAGCTGATCATTCATCTTCCTGAATAGGTATATTCGGCTTATATAGGATATTTTCAACTGTACAACGTTCCTTGGTACCTGCCCTGTTTCAACCACTATTCGATCGTCTAATCGATTGTCAGGTGGGATCGATCATGGGGCCACTTGTTCTCGTCTTTCGAGGCCTTTCTCACATTCTCATGGCCAGTCATCATTGTCACCGACGCCTGGACAGGCAGGGCCCATATCGTTACGCGCTTAAACTCCATCGGCGCTTTTTTGAAGATGATCAAAACGAGGTGTGTCATCTTACTCGGTTTTTCAGTTCGTTCTCAATAGGCTTTCAGGTTCGGAGAGACATTGATCCAAGCGCCGAACATTCTTCAAGTAACTCCCTTTGAAACCTCCAACCGTCACCTCCGCAACGTCTCGGACTATGCTTCCTACAAGAAGATACACTCCACACTCCCTGCAGCCATCCTTTCAGCCTTCAAGACCCGCATCCGGGCGGGCGAGCCGAAAGCGGTCCAGGAGCTCTGGGAGAAGAGAGATAAGACCTTTCTGGCGATTGATTTTGAATGGAGCGAGAGGAATGAAAAGAGTGCATTGGAATGGGGTTATGCGGCTGTGAGATGCGGTCATCTTGAAACGTGAGTATCGCACTTCTGCCTTTGATGGTTCTAACTAATTCGCTATAGCCTCGGTCATTGGCCACCAGAGCCTGATACAAACTATCGGTGAGTCGCCTATTCTTTCCCTTCTCATCCACCACTGATCGTGCGGGGCGCCGCAGGAGAGGACACTTCATCATTGGTGAATATGTTGACAAGGTGACGAACAAACATTTCGCAACATTTCCATGGCATGTCAGTGTTGTTTAGCGCTGATCTTTATCATGAGGGCTGATGTTTTCTGTTTCATAGTATGCGGTATGGCGCTCCGTCTTCATTTGAACTTCGATGTGCTTATCACCCATAGTTCGGTGACAGTCAGGTTATTTCGAAGGTAAAACTACCTGAAATCATTCAGACCGTCATAAGGTTAGTCAGTATCGTATACACGTCAACGGCACGATCTGACCCAGTCGTGCAGTAGTCTGGCAAGCCCCGATTCTGAAACTACGGCCAACTCTCTCGTGCTGGTTGCCCATGGTGCAACTGGAGACCTCGCGCGTCTCGAAGAGATGAAAATTAGTAATGATTGATTTCTTCGTCTTTCACCTCTGCCATCTCATGCTCTTTGTCACAGAAATCCCACATAATGTCCTTATACTTGATACCGCGTCATATGAGCGTGCCCTCTATTCTGCAGGTCATCGAGGAATCATGCTCGACCCAAAAACTAACAGAGCTCGGGCACATGGGTCCACCCTCTCCCTTGAAAATTTGTTACGCTCCTTCACTGCCTCCTCCCTGGCCTCACCTGCACCCCCCTCTCCCACGACCCCTGATGCCCCGCAACCCGCACCTACAGGCTTACCCTCGCCTGCAGCATCACTCGTTATGCCCAACGTCACGATGCACAACTCAGGCAACGACGCCTTCATGTGCCTTTTCTCATTACAAATGTTACTAGATCCTACTCACACAAAAGTACCTACGGTCAAGAAGGGGCGCATCGGGCGGCCTGGGTTGCTCCCCCAGATGCAGTTGATGCCACCACAGACTATGAGCTTGGGTAATATGCAGGGAAATCCAGCGTTTCCAGCGTACGTGCCGATCCCTGTGGTTGCAACTTATGGGCTGCAGGTGATGTCATCGTCGTATGACCTCGCAGGGGAGTTTGGGCAGATGAAGCTGGAGCGGTCTCAGTCGCACTCGCCCAAACCGCCTGTACATGGACAAGGTGCGAGTGTTATTCTGACGGGGAAACAGGGTGCTAGTGCGTGGGGAACAGCTAATGGGACTGGGAAGCGGCATTGAGGTTGGTCCGTGAAGTTGAAATGGGAATTCTCGGGTATTCTGCTTCGCTTTATTATCTTGCCTGTTGTCGATGCTATTTCGGACGCTACAGAAATCATTAATCATTTACTATGAATGGGACACATTGAATGGACATTACCATGCTCTTCTATTAAGTTCTAATAACGTTTGGTTTGACGTATCTCGCAGAGGTCCACATTATAACGTATTTCCGTATAAAATTCATCTAAATAGCTGGCACACTATGTGAATACGAGTCAGCATCATCAACCTACGTATTTGAGGTGTCAGATAAGGGCAGTGCTCGGCACTGACGTGGAATTTGAAAGTTCAGGGGACAGCGCTAGGTCACTTACACCTATGAAACCTGTTTAGGATTTAGGAACAATTTGTGGGAGAATGAACTTCATAACACCGACCCTCTATATAGTACTACTACATAGTACTATGCTATCGGGGGTATCTCTATCCGTACTACTTGGTAGCATGGTGTTTCTCCATATAATTTTGAAATATAGTTTCAGCTTCTTTCTGTGAGGGTAGCTCCATCTTCTTCACATTTGATATCTTCTTCTTGTCCTGAATCTCAACGACTTCAATGCGTGGTAGAAATTTCTGTAATCCATTCAAGTTATTAGTAACTGGCAGGATGATACTAATGGCAAACAGAATACCATTATAAGAAACCGGTTGAACTTTGATAGGTAATGAGCCATTGAGCTGAGGGTCTGTATGTATCCACAAAAGCACATACATATGTTTTAGGATTATTCTTCCAGGACTTAATTAAAAGTTTACGTATCAGTGAGTAGGGTTGATGCTAGAGGTGACATTAGTCACCCGAAGTTATGGCAAGTGGATAAAGATGTGTTACCCACAAATAATGTACCTGGCCCCGGGGGCTTCGCCTTCGCCAATTTCACTAATTCAGCTACCATGAGCCCCATGTGTTTTTCATGTTCAGCTTCATCGCCACTGAGAACCTTCTCAGACAAATCTATCTTGAGTAACAATAAAAGAGCAGACAGTCACCATATCACTGACCTTGCCAGTGGGTGGCTCAACTTCAGGATGCTCAGGCAGATCAGCTGCCTTGAACACCCATTGAAATATCCCTATAATGTCTTCTTTTCCGATACGGCGGTTTGAGCACTGGGAAGCGAGTCCAAAGCACTTGAGGGCAACCTGCCAAAGAGATGCATAATATTATCTCAGGTCAAGGTAAAACAGCAGACTTCAAGCTGAAGTACACATACTAGTAACTCCTTTACTTGCATTGAGTCCTTGAGCAAATATCAAAGCTTGAGACTTATGTTCAAGTGGTCCTGAGAACAGTGACATACCCGAAAGTTATTCATAACATAGACTAGACCTTCCTGTTTACAGAAATCACATGAGTAGATTTGGACCTAGATAACAGGTATGAATGATGATGTGTGACATACTCGAGGACGTCGCGTTAGAAGGAATTCTATCTGACATAATAAAAACAAGATACGGTCAGTATGTACTAGTTACCCTTGAGTTGCCCTTTCTATGGCTGCTATTATACTTACATGATTCGGATCAGCAGGGTCTCGACAACGCTTTGCCGTACTCCGCTTAGGTCCACGTCGCGAATTGGTCACGGTGGGCCTAGTGACTTTGCTATCATGCATTGGCGCCACCTTCAAGTGTTAGGTTTAGTCCTTTCCGATATTCTGTATACTCTAAGGTACGCTACCGTGTTTGACCCATGCGAGTCCTTTCCGAAACAATCAGATGTATGATCTCTAAAGGTATTTAGTAAGCGAAGCTGGAGACAGTATCACTTGGACTCAATTTGAATTTAACGTACATCATGGCCTTCATAGGGTGGCCCAGGTTATTACTTTCGTGTGGATGTAGTAGTAGTTGTGGGTCAATGCAGTCTAGTTGCGAGTGTTGTTGTGGCGACAAGCCTGAATCGGATGGTACTGCCAGTGAAGCTTCTGGTAGCTGACAGTCTAGTAGAGGGGGCGAGTTGCTGCCGTCACGGTGGGAACTGGAACCGCCGTGAATGGGAGAACGGATTAGAGATAGTCAGAAGACAACAATGACAGCCCTCAATGTAACATACCCCGTCTCCGAGCAGCCAAAGTCAAAGAATTCGGACCAAGGATCATTCTCAAGCTCACTGGCATGGTTGGAACTTGAGGCCCGGGGTGCCAGGGACCCGTTGTTGTTCTCAGGTTCATGGTTTTTGCTTGTGGGGTCGCCGTCATGCCTTGTTGCGTGCACTGCGATCCAAGTCAGGCCGAGGGTAATCAGAATGTTACGGAGCATAGCTGCAATGATTCTAAAGAATGAAGGGTAGTTGAACGCGGAAGGCCAGCTTCTGTTAGTGGTATAGTACTAACGTGAGTTGCAGGGGTATTTACTGGAGTGCAGTCGTTATTCGGAGATTGATATCAGGGCTGAAACAGATGGAACAAACGTACCAGATCGTACCCCGTTAATTTCGATCAGCGCGCTATCCGAGTCATTCATTGCTGGTGATCAACTGTTGTCTGCTCAACGAATGAAAATCGATCTGCGCCGTCCAGCTTTTCTGCAAACAATATTCTAGAAAGCAAGTTGTAGGTTCGGAATTGTCGTCCGTCGTATCTCGCGTTGGGAAAAGGATTGAACATCAGGACGAGGGAGAATTCATAAATGCTATGACATAATCATGATGGTGACACCGTTCATATGAGTTCCCATATTCGATACGGCAATAAGATATTGCATAATCACAACAGGTTTCCCGAGTGACAAAGTGCGGCAGTAGAGCACCGCAGTTATGCAAGCGCTACCAAGTACACCGCCCCGAGAGCCCGCCGCGGCGATCAGAAAATTTGAAAGCTGGACGGTCTCTCGCAGATTCCGCGGTCTAGATAGCTCGCAAAGCTTCGTGTTTGCCTCCGAAACTCCTTCGCGGGAACCAAAAATAGAGACGTATGCACTAGGAGTGTTTTCTGTTGATCATAGAAGGGACATGAGTTGGACTAACGTCGTATCTTTGATTTTCTGGTGTATGACAGTTTTAGCTGAGGTTTGCTGTAAATTGGCTGTAAATAATGATAGCAAGCGAACAGTTTTGGGAACATATAACGCTGGCTAGAGATATACGAAAGGAGAAAACGAGAAACAACCTGGCTTCCTATATGTGTGAGAAGCAATCTGTGGAGAGCACATACTCAATAATTCGAACAGGAGGTGCGCGTCACGCGAGTCCGCCGTGCATGGATTTTGTGTTTTAGGAGCGGGAAGTGACTTCAATTTCCGGTAGGACGAAACCAACACATACATACTAGGATGGACCGTAAATAGCATACCTAGTCGACATGGTCCCCTTAGTCTGGATGCTCACTAGAGGCTCATGAAACGCCCTATGTATGTCGCCTATGGACGTGGAGGTGCATAAACGACAGTTGTAATTGGTTGCGAATGCCATGACTAAGCTCTAGTGATGGTTGGCATACTGTGCGAGAGACGAGGGGGTTGGTGAGTAGCAGAGGCTGTTAGAAGGTGGCGCATACCTGTTAACTACCGTTTTACGCTCGCACGCATCTGCACATGGACTACAAACATTGTAGGTAAAGAGCTGTTACTGTAGTACTTACAACGTCTTCATTTACATTGCCAAGGACCAAAAGTAGGTAGTCTCCCGTAGGCAGACCAAACAAAAGGAAAGGAAAAGGTCGCGCTGTCAAATATCAAAATATAAACAACCACCATCCGGCCATGGCCAGGCATTGCCAAGGGGGTGGGTTACAGATGCACTGGGAGAAAACGAAAATCAGCAGCGCTAGTATGTAATTAGAATCCTATGTATTCAGAGGTATTCTATGTATATAAAAAAACTAACACCCTCACGTGCGAGGGGGCAGCGCAACAACAATAATTTAACTGAAAAAAATGAAAATGCCGCCCCCCACGCAAAACGCGGGCAGTTGTGCCACGGATCCTGTGTGCGTCGACTCCCCGTCATCGTTATCGTCGTCGTCGTTTCCACGTGCCTGTCGTCCTGGTCTTGCCTGCTACCTCTCCCTGTCGTGCCTGGCCTTACGCTCCCCATGAACAGTGGCGAGCAGCGGCGGTGGGGTCGTCCCCGTTTCCACCCCGCGAACGGTTGCTCGCGGCGGCAATTGGGGGTGCTGTCGTGGGCGCGGTGCCAGCTCGTCCCTGCCGTTCGTCTTTCCACTGTCTACCCTGCGAGCAGGGGCTCGCATCGGGGGTGTGGGCGTAGGGGGATGCCGGCTCGTATTTCATCAGCTGGAGGAGGTTGCGATGTGGCAGTAGGTACTTACCTCATACTAATATCACTTCCCTGGACTCCCTGATACCTCATATGCAGTCTCACATCCCATTTGCACGGGGAGAGGGTATGGGACAGCCGTTGTTGTCAAGGAGTTGTAGTAAACTAAGAAAAGAAAAAAAAAAGATGTAGTTAGCTGAATAACGATCCAAAGTTCAAAGTAAAAACTTGATAATTAGGATGTTTGGAGGGTCCCTGGCCTACAAAATTAGTTAAAGAATGTGGAAGCTCGAGGATGGTGGTTGGACGGTGGGAAAATGTTCGTTTTTAATTTGGTGGGAAAGCTTTTCTGTAAAAGGAAATCTCACTCTGCTACTCGTCCTAAGTACCAGAAACTGAAGTCACTTCTCGCTTGCTTCTCACACATACCGAAAGAAAAGTTTTCATTTTTCCTTTTGTATCTCTAGCCGGCGTTATATTTTCCTTATCTCCAAAAACTGTTTGCTTACTATCTTATTTACAGAAAAGCTCAGCTAAAACCGTCATGCGCCGGAAAATCCATGATACGACGTCAGTCCAACTCATGTTGCTTCCATGATCAACAGAAAACACTCCTAGTGCATACGCCTCTATTTTTGGTTCCCACGAAGGAGTTTTGGAGGCAAACGCGAAGCTTTGCAAGCCACCTAGACCTCGGAATCCGCAAGAGAGTGGAGCATGAGGCAGATAGTATGCCGGGCGAAGGTGAGAGCTAGAGCAAACGGCGTGTCGTCTCCTGCAGCGTACGGTATTGGTCAGGTTGATTGATGATTGATCCATGCTTTGCGGGCTATCAGGAAGGTGGGTCGCCCTCGCTGCTTGTGTCAACAACGAGATGGCATGTAGGTTGCGGTGATCGTCTCTACTACGTACGTCTTCAAACCAAATTTAGATGTATACCTGCCACTGCAGCGAGCAGAGCACGGTGAAAGATGCTGGAACCGGTTGATCGCACCCATCGTTTATAAAGGCAGGATCGGACGACCGTCCAGTTTTCAAATTTTCCCGTCGGTTTCTCTTGGCGGTGTAACTTGGTAGCGCAACGGGCGGTGCTGGATAGCCTCTGCCGCCGTACTGTGTTTGGGAGACCTTGTTGCTATCATGCAAATGATGCAATATTTTATTGCCGTATCGAATATGGGAGCTCACCATTACGTCATAGCATTTATAAATTCTTCCTCGTGCTGATGCTCAATCTTTTTCCCAACGCGAGATACGACGGACAGCAATTCCGAACCCACAACTTGCTTTCCAGAATATTGTTTGCTACACATTATATCAGGTCTGAGTGTTCGTTGACTCGACGTTGAGCACCAGCAAAGAATACAGATAGGGAAGCTACACTGTACCGAGTAATATGGTATATAGAATGTATACATTGTACCAAGTGATACGGGTTCATGGAAGCCTGTAGAATGCTCTCATAGTAAGTATAACATGTACTACTATCAAATAGATACTGTGTTACTATTCTGGCTTGTTATACATGGAGAATGTTAATAGACAGATCAGTGACCTATGAGATAGTGTTAGACAACAGTACTCAGCATTGGCAACAGCAATGGCATCAGCATAGAAGTACGGCCTCGGCATAAAAGTATGGCCTCGGCATACAAGTAAGGCATTGGCATCAGGCACTACTGCACCATAACCGTCTGGCCAAGGTGTCTGTACCTATAGGAAACTTTATGTATTGTATTATGAAGAGTCAAGACCAATGAGGGTGGTGCCAAGTCACCTTGGGCAAAATCCTAACACCATACAGTAAAATGATAAACTCAGTAAATTCACTGTTTATATGATAATTGACATGTTGTAGCATGAAGACCAATAAGGGCAGTGCCTAGTGCAGCTTGGGCTCAGCAACCTAGTGGCCGTGGCCAATGCATATGCTGATCCCACCAAAAAAAAATCTGATGCTGTACAGTGACATGTATGATAAAGTCAGTAAATCACCCTTTGTGATAATTGACATGTTCTGGAACACCTCATTTTCCAGCCTTGGCTTCTATTCCAGCCAGCCCATTATCTACAAGACATTTGTTGACCTGGCAGACCCATGTACTACAGGAAATTTCCACTCCAGCCCACCCATGACTAATGGGTTATATTTCTCACTTCTGCTGGATCCATTGGCCTGTTCAGAACAGCCTTTCTGGCCCCTGGGCTTCTGCCACTCTGTAAGATACAGACACTTGTCACATACCTACCTGTGGCAGGCTGCCCTCACTCACTTTGGACTTGCCTCCCAATACTCAAATGCTGGCTGTGCCTCAGTCCCAGAAATGAAAGAGATGTTTCAATGGTTGTTCCAGGCAGCTGATCTGCCTGAGCATCATGAAGTTGTGCCACCCGGGGTCAGTGATACAGTGATTGTCTGCTCTTTTATTGTTACTCAAGACAGATTTGTCTGAGAAAGGTCTCAGAGGTGATGAAGCTGAATGTTAAAAAAACATGAAGCTCATGGTAGCTGCATTAAAGGAATTGGCCAATAAGAATGAGATGATACCAGGTAGAGAATTTGTGGGTAGCACATTTGTATCCACTTGCCATGACTTTGGGTAATCTCTAGACTAAGGATAACTCACACATATGTAGACTTGTAATTAAGTCCTGGCAGAACGCTCGTATCACATATGTAAGTGCTTTTATGGATACATACATACCCTCAGCTCAATGGTTTATTAGCCACTGCCAAAGTTCAACCGGTTTCTTATAATGGTATACTGTTTGCCATTAGTATCATCCTGCCAATAACTAATGACTTGAATGGATCTCAGAAATTTCTAGTACATGCAGATCCAACAACTATGGCTTGTTGGGAAAAGAAGCCAATGTGACAGGATTAGTTACCCATGCAGGCAGAAGCAGAAGAAGTATTTAAAACATATATGGATATACACTATCCCCAGATGGCTCCCCCACAAGCCCGGGGCCAGTGACAGTACCAAGTAGTACAGAAAGATGCCTGCCCTTGTCTGAGTGCAGTGGAAGACTTGGAGGCAATCGCACACCGTTCAGTAAAAGTATACGACTGAACCATACCATCCCATGCAGCGTAAATCATGATCCCATTCGTGATAGCGGACTTGGCCCACACAGGGATAGTACTGTGTTAGCCCACAGCCCCAGGTGATAGTGGGGGCCCATTCAATAGTAGATAATAGTCCCTCAGGGCATTATATGTAACCAATTGTCATCGAAATGGAACTTCAAAAAATGTAATCAGGTTTATATGTAATCAATCACCGCCGAAACAATCACTGATGAAACTAACTTCAAAAAGGTAATGTAATGAATCAGGCTGTATATGTAATCAATCGCTGCCAAAACTTCAAAAAATGTAACGTAATAAATCAGAGAATGATCCCTCCACCGATGATTGATGAACATCACCGATCCCAGCTGAGAATGACACTTCGCTGAGGGTTGAAGAACATCACCAATCCTTGATATGTCACATGATTAAGGTGAACATGATCAAGGCAAAGCATGTGATCTCTCTTCATCTAATTCCATGGATCCCATACCATCCAGACAACCTGAGAGCTCTAGAATCACGCCCACATGATCAATGATTGTTGCCCTCCAAGAGGCACACTGTGAAAATCTCAAAATTCTCGAGAAGCCTGAGCCACTGACCAATCACGGTGATACAACTCCCTCAGTCCTGTCTGTGGATAGTATATACTAGTGTCTTCCTAAGCCATAGGAATGTTGCTTAGCATTTACTTAGGTTTCAGGATAGGACAAACTCTTAGGAAATATTATTTATAGCTTAGTTTATTTTTATCCGTATATAAGACCTGTAGATACGGGTCGAACAGAAAATCAATAGACCCCCCCTTTGTTCCTGACCACCATCTTGAGCGCATTAGTCCTGCGGCTTGGTGTGTGTGTTAGGTTTTGTGTTCTTGTCTTCCTGCTTGAGACCCAGGACCACAGGGTGTCTTCTATCGTCACCCGACTTGCACCCTTTCAGTCACCTCTCGAGCAGTGTTTCCAGCATCCACACTGTCTTGAGTCCATCAACGGCACATTTCATCACTCAGTAGACAAAGCTCAGGGATGGGTAGATATGCTTGATATGAGTAGCAATGCAGAGATGCCAGCAGACAGGCATCTCGCCAAATGACAAGAGCTTATTGCATACAGAACATTGTGACTTTGTACAGTGGTTGGAGCATGGTCAGTGGCCTTGCATTATGAGAACTATATGGAGTGGTGGGGACGCTGGCTTACTGGATTGTTGGGAGAAGCTGTGAGTCAATACTCGGTTGGCGTAATCAGCTCATGGACCTCATACAGTGTGAACTTTATGGCACAATTGGCACATATTCATGTGTTGGTGCAGGCTCTCCTGCCATCCACCCATTTGTGGTGAAGACATACCAGACCATCACTCAGCTTGTGGAATTATACAACACCAATCAGCAACATGATGTCGACATATATGATGAGGAAGCCAAACTCATACAGGATGAGTATCTCAGCAACCTGGGGGTGTATTGTCCTGAGCCAGATGACCCCACTTGGCCAGTTGCCGAATATTATCATCCATGGTGGTATAATGTTAGCCATGATATCAGGGTGGTGTATTCAATTGTCCCCTTGATCTACCTTGCAAGTCATAGAGAACAGGTAAGCCCTGACATTCATACAGGGACAATGTAGTGAAAACATGGCAGATTGGTTTCAACTGGCAACGTTTCCAGCGGCTACCACTCGCTGTTGGTGATATGGCTGAGTTGCAACTAATTGAGAAGACATAAGGTAGACAACTTTCATAATTGATGAACATCATGTGGCATTACTTTTGTGTGATGATCCCGGTCAGATTAGGAAGTTTTGCCTTGGGGAAACCGTGGTATGCTCTTCCTGCAACTGTAAAGAAAAAATAGGGAAATTGGTGATCAACATTTTGTAATAGTAGTTGCTTATTGCATGTATTCACAATCTTAAGATGAAGGAGTAAAAATTGACTGAGAAATAAGAGAAACAAATTTGGCAGCTAATCTATCTCTGATCAGTGATCAGTGATTGCAGCATGCGATCAGATGAAAGAACCAAGAAATTCGACATGTGAAACATGTATTTCCTTGATGTTTGGACCTGTAGAATTATGTCCGAGCCCTCTGGTTTCTCTGCTCATGTCTGGTCCTTCTGTGGTATCTCGGGAGTTGGCACGCAGATGGTTCTCTGTCCTGAGGAATGGAAAGTCATGGTACAATGTCTGTACGAAGTCCTGCAGAGTGTCGCCTTCATCACCACTGCCATGTTCGCTCCCGCCATCCTTGGAATCATCATCCAAATCCACATCCTCAGCAGGTTCTGGCATCGCAGGGTCATGCATCAAGTCCTCAAGGTCAGGTCCAGTGCAAACATTGCAATAGAACTCATGGAATTGCCATTCTGTTGGAGCAGTTTGGGCCTGGAGGGCTCCTTTTGGGACTTGAACTCGAAATTTTCCTTGCATGTCATCGAAAGATAATTCGCTCCTCTTTTCATGGGTTTCTTCCAGGTTTTTGCATATTGAAATATTCTGACAGACCAAGGTAGGTTTATGCAAGGATAAAAATTGGTTTTCCAGCTCACCTCCTTGTTTTCTTTGGTGGATCTTTCCTTCAGGTCGTCAAGTTTCTGCTTCTTGTGGGAATGTGTGCTACCATTCCTGGAGAAGTTTTCTAGCCTGCTGATTGTAGATCTCTTTTTTCGTCCCATTGGTGTGTTACAAGAAGTGTACAGTAGCAATGCAGAATATGCATGACACGTTTGACGCGTTTGATGCAACCTGCCTAATTGGGTTCTTGTATTTTTTCTATTTCATTGCAAAATCATAACTTTTTCTCAAAGTAAGTATAGGCTCACATGTCTATAGTATATACCAACAAAATGTTGGAAACTGCTTTCCAAGAAAAATGTTCGTTCTGTGCAAAACGAGCTTTTTGCTGTAAACTTTCAAAAAGTTTCCTCTTTCAGAAGTGTCATGCTAAGCACATGACGTTGGTTGATTATGAAAGTTGTCTACCTTACAATGATCTACGTAAGACCTATCAGAGGATCATGGAGACCATTTGGGAACATGACACCCAGTTGGTGGAAAATGTGAAGGAAGTGAGTTACTGGGGAGCACACCAAGAAGAAATACAGTGTGAAAATGCAGTAGTGTAAACATTTTGTACATTAAAATACTCTACAATGAATTGCTGAGAGAGCATCACCAAAACATTGTTGCCAAAATCAAGATGCTTGAATAAAATGGCAGGAAGAACACAGCAACCAAACTCAAAGAAACACAGAAATGTCATGGTATGTAAATCAGATACCCCACACTTCTACCACCCTCGGATTAATGACCTGGAACAGTTTCGCCGAGGTTGCTGCAATGGTGGCCCAGGAGGCGGCTTGACGTCTGGCATATGCAGCGGTGCCAGGAAAGGAACTACTGTTCACCTTAGCTGCTCGCTCTATCTAGCATTCCGCCTGGTAGGTAAAGTAACGCTGAATCCACACCATTTCATGACGGGTAATCAATAGTTCTTTGGCCCAGCATTCATGCCAAGCATGGGCCCTCAGTCAATGGACTTGATAAACTGAAACACCATCAGAGCATGAAATCACCAAAATAGTAAAAGACGTACAATCCCTGAGCATTTCACTACCTTCTATGTCTGATGAAACATTCATTGTCCAAAACCATGCAAGTGGTTCATCCTGGCGCCGACTACCACCCTCAGTGCTACCAACACCACTCTTCACAACTGCTGTTGATACTTTTAGCTGGGTACATAGAAGTATCTGGTATCTAGATTGCATGGCAGGTGAGCATCCTAATGCAAGCAGTGCAGTCTGCACAGCATTGTATACCTGTCGATGTGCTTGGACCCTCCGGTTAATTGCATGAATTTTTGACTATGCTCTCCCTTTCTTGTTCTTGGACTTTGCAAGTTGGACATCTTTATGAAAGAGAAATGATTTCTCACCGAGAGCCATTTGGAGCGGAGAAAGTTCATCATTGGCTTGGCCCTCTCGTAATTCCATCTCCTTTGTTGCCAAAGAGGTGAGCTCCAATGATACAATCTTTGCATGTCCAAAGGCTGATGGAAGTGGCAAAGGGTGTGTTTCAGCACTGTATGAGGGGACTGCTGGAGGTTGTGAAATGAACAGGTTGGCCTTATCATCGGAGTCGGTACAATAGCCTTGGCAATCAGTAAGAAGGTCCGGTGAAGGTGGTGCCTCTGTCAGGACTTGATAATCATCCCATGCAGCGTCACTGAGGTGTTGTGGAGCCTGACTAACGAAGGAATCAATGCGCATGTCAAGATTTTGTCGCTTTGTCACAACATTGAGTATATCTTTCTTCGTAGGCATTGTTCCACATTGTTGGATGTAAGTCCGGAGTGCTAATCTGTAACGTCCATGAGGCAACAATGACTGATTATTCAGAACAGGATGGTCTTACTGTGTGTCATGAAGTTTCAATCCCGTGCAAGCCAGGTTGTCTCTCCTCTTCCAGTTCCATTTTCTCCTTTGGCAAGAATCAACTCCAGCTGAGACTGTGTTCTTGTTGCTCCTGCTTGACCTGAGTCGATGTCATAAATGTCCATAGCATCTGGAGACGAAATCTGAGCTTCCTGACACTCTTTTGCGATCTTCATCCAACTTTCAAGCTTGCCGGGATCTGTGTTTTTGGTGTATTGATGAAGATCAGTGCAACTCTCTTCTTCACCTTTGATTGCAGTTCGGAACTGGTGGCAGGTTACAACAGCTGTGATCCAATCATTAGTTGTATTCATATTCACATCATTAGCAGAGAATGATGAACCTATATCCAACATTTTCTTGAAGTTGGAGTCACCCATATGATCATCAAGAGTTTCAACATGACCTGCATGTGTGGCATTTTGTGTACTTTGTGAGATCTCATTCAACACTGACCAAAGGGATTCGAGAATTTCACCATCAACCTGCCTGGCACCGGCGATGAAAGTTGGCGAGAAGCAGGAAAAGCACTGCCACACATGACTGCCGATATGAAAGAGACTGATCCCATGCAAAATGGCCACACTGAGAGGTAAGGTAATAAATTGACTTTCCTCCATCTAAATATTCAAACTTTTAAAGAATTGGCACATGATGTCATAAATGAGAAGAATTCGTGCAAGGCCAGTGACATTGCTGTTTTTAAGTGCCTCCAAGAGGGAGTCATCCATATTTGCCTGTCTATCATGTGTTACAAGAATATAAATCAGCACATGCCGAGTGTTGTACATTCATACACCAAGTCCATACCTCTCTCCTTTCTGAAAATCAACAACGGCGCCAGGACAAAAGCATCCATGCCAGCCACATGCTGTTGCACCAATACCGGTTACATCAAGTCCTTTATACTTTACAAACTGGTCGTTGACCATGTAATGTTCATTGCAGGTTGATTTCTGGGAATGTGCTCAGAGGTGGACTATGGGCACATGAAAGATATAATGTAATGTACCTCTTTCACCTCTTTCGCAAGAGCAAGATGTGCCTTGTAATTGGTAGATTCGGTCATAAAGAACTCACCATGTGTAAGCTTGATATCTTGATGTGCATTATCCCAGTGCTGGTGTACTGCAGAGAAGTTACCATCCATAACAAATGTTCATGTGTAAGCTAGTCTGTTTCAAGTGTTAGTATTATATGAAATGTCTTGAGATTTCGATGGGATGTTGATATCAGGCTGAGGACATGCAGCACAGAACACTGGAATATTTGTTTTCAGGTCACTTGGCGACAGGTCCTTGTCTTATGGCACCATAGTTGCTGTTCCTGATGGGGGGGTATGTTTGTGGGGCATCCATCACTGAGTTCACTAGCATGGGCTGCATCTTGCCAGATGCCATGCCACTTTGAATGTTTCAAAACTCGCCAGAGGTGGCTGGCTCTGAGAAGCTCTCTGTATCGGTCCTATACAACACCAATTGGTAATTAGTAATATCCATGAAAGGACTGAAGTCTTGACTTACTTCAACAGCATTGGGAAACATTGGGGAGGTAAGGTGTTGGAGCTTCAAGTAATACTGGTATGCCAAAGATTTGCATTCAAGGTTTGACATCTGAAAGTCATCAAGGACTTTGAATGTAAAGACAGTCTTGATATTCTTGTAGCTGACTGGGAAGAGGCCCATTTGGAGCAAATGGCGCTCCTGCTCTTGCTTACTGTTAGCGCAGTTGCACCACTTGATCCATACTCGATGTATACCAGAGATGTCCACGACAGTGAGCTCATGACAATGTCCTGGAAGTGAGTATGTTCCAGCGGTGAGATCATAAATACCAGCTAGCCATTTCAGCTCCTTTGTTATGTTATTACTTCCATCACTCTCTGTGGTATCATTGACATCATCCTCATATGAGTTTGCCTCCTGAAATTTGGGAACTGGTGCTGATGTGTCAAAATAGCTAGGGCATGGCTGCCCAGAATGACCGAGATGCAGCACGATGCTGACCTGAAACAGCCATGCCAGTTCAAAATGGGATCTGGCCCAATGGTCAATCCTGTGGAATGGGTGTAGTACATGGGATTGGCGGCAATGCTCAGTGCAGAAGATCAGTGCCATAAGGCAGTCTCAGCACCTCCATGTGATGAGCACTGAGCATTGATGGCAAGAAAAGGAATCTGGGACTTCGTTGGCAAGAAGTGCTTCGAGATACATCCCTTTGCGGGGTAACCACTCTCAGATATAGTCCTGGGGGGTCTTCACAAAGAGTTAGAAGAGCACCTCTAAAGACCACCAAGGCATACCTTTGTTGTTGGTGGTTTGATGTCTGCTATGAAATGAAAGGCCTTGTGGTCAGCGAGCTCAGGTAGATCACTAACCATCGGTGTGATGTTGTCTGATTGCATTGACTGGACTTTCTGTCACTTCAGCGTGGAGGCAGACGTATGCCACAAGGGAATTTCATGGAAGCGTGGACCCTTTGTGGTTTGTCTAGTCGTAAATATCACTTGAGTGGTATTGCCTACATTGGAAACTCTGGCATGGCTTCTCCTCATGATGGGTGGTTGGAGTTACTGCCAGGTTTCTAGGATACTTTATACTGCACCAGTATTCCTCAACAAGCAGATCACTGAGACATGCTGCAGCTAGGGGCATGGGACCAGCAACACCATTCTCTGGTCAGTGGCTATAGATGCTACACCCAACAAGGGCTTGATTGTGGCAGCTTCACAGGTCCCGAAACCAGATCGCCAAACTATAATCCAACAGGAGCACAAGGACTGGCAACAGCATGCGCCATTCAGTGGCAAAGGGCGACACACAGCCCCCGAAGGTCTTCAATGCTGCAGCTTCAAGTTCATAGTGCCCAAGGCTAACCTTTCTTAGGAAAAGCAGGGTCATCATCACTCAGGTCAAGGGTCAATATGATGGTATATCAGATAGTAAAAAATATGTCGGTATCAGGACAAGAAATTCGACCACTCCTTTGCATCTGAACCACCACTACGATCTCATGCAATACTCACTCATGGCTTCTGGAACTGAGACCCCTGGTGAACAGTTCGATACTCCATCTTCAGACTCTGATGATGAACATGAATCCCAACACATGGTGCAGCATTTTTTGTAGCTTCCAAAACATGGTCTTCTGAACAAAAGAAGATATTACAATCCTGGCTGGACGATTGGAAGCAAACAAAATCCAGGAAATCAAGGAATCTCATCATACAGGGAGCACTAAAGGAGTTGGGAGCTCTACCGGGTGCTCTACCGATTGATGAGATGAAGCTGGTAAGTTGCATGTGATTCATGCTTATTGGGAAAGCAGAGTGTCAAGGCATGGTATGGGAATAACAGCCGCACAATGCATGATGGGCCAGCCTATGTCTCGGTGCAAGGTCATCATGAGACTGTACAGCACTAAGATTGATGCCCGGTTGAAAGAAGAGTTCCCTGATATGCGGTGAGGAACACCAGGCTGGTTAGATAAATACTCTGCCATTACAAAGGAGGTAAGCAAAAGGGTGCAAGCAAACACTGCAGAGGAAGCGAAGGTTCAAAAGCTGTGCAAGGAGTAGACCAATAAAGGGCCCCTGAAGGAGGTTTGGCAAAGGTAACTCCAGTGCAAATGGTCTTGGCAATGTCTCACCTGACTGTAGGGATGCTGAGTGTTTGACTGCCAAGCAAATTCACAATTTTGCTCACCAGATGTATATCGAGCTTGGGGTCCAGATGGTTATCTTGGCAGCCTGGGTGAATCCACTGGCTGAGAAAAGGTGGTCCATGTATGTATCTTGCTTTGCCTTATACACCTCAATAACAAAATTATAAGATTTGACATTAACAACACCCTCAGGAAAGACAAGCCAAGATTCACCACAGCATGCCGAACATGGTCAAGGGGACCACTGGAAAAAACATTTCACCAATATGTTGTTGAACATTTGACTGGCGACAAGGATGAAGGCAATGACAAAGAGCGTTCAGTAGTGCAGCTGACTGGCAATGTGAAGCCGAAAGTGGAACTAGCCAGTGGAGATAAAGGTCAGCCACTCCTACCTTTGAATTGTCTCTGGATGCATGGCGACAAGGCCTGTTTTCTCGAATATCAGAAGCAGGTATTGAGGGCATACATCGAACAGATGTATAGTAAGTCCAGTGTTGTCACTGATTGCAGCCTTTGGTAACCTGTGTTAGATCTTGCTGGTAGGAGAAGGTCTGGCCGAGTGCCATGGAGGGAAATTGCTCTGCGACAGGATCAGTTCATCAATCAAGAAGCATACATACCACTGCAGCACACCTCGGCAGCAACATGATCTTGTGCATCAACCCGGGCCATCAGCGCCAAAGAGAGTGAAGTTTCAGAGGCATATGTTGTGCTATGTGATCCATCAAAAATGCATAAATCAGACATTGAGGCATGCTTTGCTCACTGGTTGTCTCGACAAGAAAAAGGCAAGAAAGTTGCTTTTGCCTTTTCACATGTGCTGGGGTCTGGGTCAGTGCTCCAGGAAGCTGTTAGGCTTGATGAACTTTCGGACCTAGGTGGGAGTGATCTTGATACTCCAGTGCTGGCGAACAAGCCAAAACCACAGCCTGCCTGGAAGAAGAAAGCAAAGGCGCACCAATGTGAACCCAAGGCAGCAGTACTGCTGGATAGTGCACCGGAGGCAACAGTGCCACTGGAAGCGCCATCCCAAACCATTGCTGATGCCAGCCTGTTTCAGTGTGCTGGTTTGGAATGGGAGCAGCTTGATTCCATCCTCCAACCAACATCTAACATTCCTAGTGACATTGCAATTAATCCCTCTGGGCCCTTGTTTAGGGATGCAAATTCGGCCCATCCTGGGTATGCAGGTGCCGTTGCACACCTTGAACAGGGTGGTAATTATCATTCTCTTCTTCCTGAATGGGCAACACAGGCCAGCAATTATATATCACCACCTCCGGTTTTAAAACCATCACTCAAGAAGCCCTCAGGTGCAGGACAGGCATCCACATGGCAATTTCCACCGGTGTTTGAGAATACATTAACAGGTCCTGCAGCTACTGAGTTGCCGAATGGTGATCCAATAGAATCGAACAAGCACTGGATGAATACCTGATCCAAATCTCACTCAAGAACACGAGGCGCTGGTGAACACGACAATACTGGCGCCGAGACCCAAGACACCGCCATTGAAACACCGAAACTGCCAAGAAGTAAAGCATCGGCAAAGGGTACAACTTCAAAATCAACAGGTAAACGTAAAAGGGCAGCTTCAACTAGTAAGCACCCAGTGAAGAAGGCTAAAGGTGTCAACCTAGAGGATTTGGAGAAGCAGGCTACAGATAAGGCCAGCTGACCAACACCAATCCCCAGACGTCCACCTGCTGTCAGCAAGGTGGTAGATAACTATGATGGCGACCTCAGTGGCTGGCACTGGAGAGGATGAAAGTGTACATAACAAGGTACTAGGCTGTCAATGTAATACATTAGCTATCATACCTTTTGCTAATGTACCATTTGCTAGGATATGCATTCACGTGGTCCCGAGTAGTCTCCTTTACATGTGTCTTGCACCCGGACCAGTCCATGATCAATCCATGACATGGGCCCATACAGGTAATTTGTTCCCCCTGATTCTATCTTGTGAGCCCATCAGG
>QOVE01001915.1:6600-31051 GCA_003521275.1 Tricholoma sp. MG99
TGGTCCATCCACCCCTAAAACCCACTACTAAAGTAGTGGGAATTACTTGTTTGTCTTTTTTTTCAACTTTTTCCAACTTTCAACTCAAGGAAATCAAGTGGGGTTGAAATTCGCGAGGCGCGTTGGAGGCGTTCTTATGATTCGCTTCCGTTTATACCCAGGTATACTAATTGGACGGAGAACCCATTGCGCCATGCCCAAATTCACCTGTATATGTGTGGCCCGATATAATATATGCAATTCAATCGTGGCGGTCAGATAAACATGATAAATACTATACTCTCCTCACTCACCACCGTCTCCTCGTCAGAGTTATCGCAGTTCAAGTTAAATTTAAATGTTCACTTATTAGTTAAGGGACTGCTAGATAACACGTAATACACGCTACATCCCCTGTTCCGCTTGGAGGCCCAGATTCCAAACTTCAAATGAAAATCTTCGAGTTCTCGCGTCACCATCACCTAGCTTCATCCCCACCATTAGCGGCCTTGACTGCCACCCCTCTCGACTCGAACAATCGGTAGCGGGCGGCTGCAAAAGTGCCACATCAACTGCGAATCCCAGCATCGACGAGTCAGAACGACAACGGCCATCCACTGTCTCTGAGGACAAAGGCAAAATTAGCTAGAACATATACAACATGGTCCAAATTGGAGGTCAAAATGAGTGTTCGGACAATCAAAGCCATACAAAAGATGTCCTAGTAGGGATATCTAGGTTTCGTGCAACAAGCTCAAGATTCCGACCGCCCTCAGTCCTTCTGAGAACAATTACACCTGCAGTCCCCGCAAACCCAGATGCAATCAGGTACTCGTCACCCCCTCTCTCATCCACAGGACCAATCTCCATCCCTCGAATCTGGTCGAGCCCAGTGTAGACCTGCCTAACTAGCCTCAAGCTCTCGAAGGGCGTTCCTTGGAATACGTGCTCGAAGATGGCGATGGTGTCGCCTCGCGGGTCTTGTGTGCCAGTGTTACGGTTAGAGACGTAGATGTAGGGTATGCGGAACTTCTCGGTAGGCCGAGGGATGATAATTTCTGCGGCTGCGAAGAGGGCGCCTTGCGGGGGATTGGGAGGTGTTATTGAAGCAGATGCGATGATGATTGATGTGCCATTGGGTGCTGGTGGGATTTTCTGGACAGTAAGCGTCGAACTAAGCTCATGCAAGGTGAACAGGCGCTCATCTAACACAAATACTACTCAGATGGATAAAACTACACGGTGCTAGCGAATGACGTACTGTATATGGCGATATGTCTTGGCCCACTGCCTGTCGGCTGAGGTATAGATCCATGAATCGTGTAGTGTCCCGGTATCCCGACGTTTCCGAGTCGCCATATGGTATCACCACCCTAAAACTCTGGAGTTACAAACGTGCAGTGTTCTATGCGCAAAGCAACTTACAAGATCAGGAACAAAGACTTCGCTGTTGTACTCTAGGGCCATGTGTGGGTGAGAAACCGCTGTAGGGGATGTGGATGTCAAAGGGAAGGTGATCTCGGGGGCTGAGTTGTTATTGAAATACAGGGCAGAAGTTGTGGGTATAATCCGTGCATTTCCTCCGAAGTAATTGGGAACAGCAACTTCGCCGGTAGACAGCCCGGTAGTAAAAGCTGGAGAGGATCCACCAGTCAGAACGGTGTCGATAGCACCTGAGAGGGTACCGTTGGCGTTGATTTCAAAGGACTGAAGTGCTCCAGTAGCTACCTCATTCACAGCACTGAGGGGTTAATTTGGTAAGCAGTCACAGGGATAGGTCCGAGTCAAACATACTACAAAATGCTTGAGTTGGTGGGATGGAGCGTAATCCACGATGGTGAGGGTCCTGTGGGTGATTTGCTGAGGAGAGAAAGGGAACAAGTTGCTGCGTTGAACAAATACGTCGCCACGAACACGTCGTAGCCACCAGCTAAGATTGTAAAAGCGACCATAGTCTCCGAGTCAACTCGATGGAGCCGCACGTAGGTGGAACGAGGGCGGACAAAGATATTTCATACGAGCAACCCATCGTATATATAGTCATATGGAGTGATGTATCCAAGGCCTGATCAATCAGCTGAAGCGAGTAGTAAGTACCAGTTGCCGCCCTGGGAACCACAGTATGCGGTTAGTTCCCAGGGCGGCTACAACATCTGGGTCAGAAACACCAACATGATCATGAATGTGGAGGTGCGATATTTTTGTCATTGTGCAAGCAATGAGGCTGACTATATAGTGATCCCATTCGTTGTTAACGGTCACCGGTCCTGCGCGGTCCGACCAGGAAGTGTCGTGGGAATGTGGCGTCAACAACATGCTTGATTCCCTGCTTGTTGCTTTCCTTCCGTCTTCTTCAAGCTTCAAAGCTTTTAGTATGAGCGACGCACCGTATTCATATCAGCTCTCGTGTTTGCCGACTCCAAGCGCGTCGTTTCTCTTTCAGTCTAGCTTTTCAGTTGTAACATAACGGGGTGAATTCTCTACTATCTGCGGCATGGCAGCCAAGTTGAGATGAAGGACCTATACTTTGGCGCAGCAGTCTGAATGTGCTCAGGCCACCTTATTGACGTCGCACCTCCAGCTTGCATGCCGCTATCAGTAGCACGAGAGCTTGGATTCTCCTAGACATCTGATTTACCCTCAAATACACTCGCTGTTTCGAGTTATGCCCATATATTCATGGGTTTGGAACACGAGAGACTGAGAGTACGTTCGTCTCAATAATACACAGCCAACTCTGATATCAATATAGTTTGTGCTACGCAGACCTATTCATTGCCAACTCTAGACTTTAATTCCGCGTCTTTCCCCTTCACCGTAATTTGCGAGGTACTCCATGCATCATCTCCTGGTTTTGCCAGCACCATTAGTCTTCAGTCGATATAGCTGGTCTGCCACTGCCCAAAAATTTCAGAGCAGTGAAGGCGACGCGCACATCCTTGGCACTATTGGAACTGGGACAATGCCGGTATATTATCGCATGGGCGAAACTTCTATTGTCGCATGTACCGTATCCCAGTGTGCAGGGATAGAGACAAAAGTAAAGAGTAAATATTTGCTCGAAAACGAGGAATAGTGAGTCGTTATGGTGTATTGTTATAGTCCTGATTGACTGAAGAGTCAAGAACATGATTAGGGCAACACGAGATATTCACCAGCTGGGAATGACAACGTGCAGGTTCTACTACTGAACCACGTTTCGGCAACAGCCGGGTAATCAATATAAGAACCCCCCACTAGGCGCCAACACCCCTTATCGTTTCTCATCTCTACTCGTGCCAGATAAGTATGCACACCTTGTTTTCGTATGTCCCAGATATACTGACCCGAGGTATTCCAGACAATGTCGGGCTCTGTCGATCGCAACAAGTGGCATTCTATCCCTCGCTTTGCACAAGGGACATGCTTAGATTCCAAAGATTCTCTCTCGGCAGCTCTTGCCACAGAGAAGGCAGAGTGTCTACCTTCACCGCCTAGCCGCAGCGCGTTGAACGAATCAGCCTACCGCACAATCGACAACCGCCCAGATCTTTTCAAGATTGTGACGCCAATCAACGTTGATCAGTTCGAAAGATACCTTATCACCCACCCAAATCGAGCATTTGTTGACTCTGTCTGCCGTGGGCTCCGTGAAGGCTTCTGGCCTTGGGCAAAGCATGACGATCCGAATCTGTGGCGGACATACGATAACTCATCTCGTCCCATCAAGCAGGCAGAGCGCACGAGCTTTGTGCTTGATCAACGAAATGAGGAGATTAGGCTTGGACGGTGGTCGCCGTCCTTTGGCTCTCAATTGCTGCCTGGGATGTACTCAAGCCCGATCGGTGTCGTTCCTAAGCCGCACTCAGACAAGCTTCGACTCATCAACGACCACAGCCAAGATCCGTATTCACCTAACTCTATGATCACCAATACCAATCCTCCCCTTCCCCTTGATACCATCGACGATCTCGTAATGATACTGCTTGCCGCTCGTCGAGACCATCAAAATCGCCAGCTTGTTCTGTGGAAGTCTGATGTCAAAAGCGCCTACAGGCTCATGCCAATGCATCCGTTGTGGCAGATACGTCAGATCGTCACAGTTGAGGGGGAACGTTATGTTGATCGGTGCAATACGTTTGGGAGTCGTGCTGGTGGGTGGGTGTGGGCAAGCTTCATTTCCCTTGTGCTATGGATTGCCATCAAAGTCAAACACATTGATGATCTCCTTGGATATGTCGATGATGATTTCAGCTGGGACTTCGCAGGGAATACGCGCTACTATTCGCCGTACAGAAAACACCTTCCCGATAAACAAGCCCGGTATCTTGAGCTCTGGGATGAGCTTGGGATCCCTCATGATGAAGCAAAGCAGGAGTTTGGTGCACCACTCACTATTATAGGGTTTGACGTTGATCCAAACGGTGTCCGTGTCACACTTCCTGATTCTCGACGTGATGACCTCTTTGCGAAAATCGATGACTTTGTTCAAGAGGATACGCATACCCTCGTCCAATTTCAGCAGCTGGCCGGTTTGATTGAGTCGGCGCTCATCGCGAACCCTTTTGGACGACCTGGCCTCTCTGGTGTCCATGCCGCGAGGCAGAGTTCTGACGGGGTTATTCCAGTCAGCACGAGGGTTCGTCGTGAGCTGAAATGGCTGAAAAATCACGTCCAGGCCAAGGATGGTGGTTTGTCAATCCAATTTTTGGAGGATTGGGGGAAGCACAGTGATCTCGCCAGCTACGTCGATGCTTGTCCCTCTGGTCTTGGCCTTTGGATTCCCTCCTTGCGTCAAGGATTTTATACTGCAATGAGCGAACATGCGATACAAGATTTAGAAGCATTCGCGATTGTCACCGCACTTGAGCATGCCGCAAGGCATTTCAAACCTACCAATCTCGTCATTTTTTCAGATAGCTTGACCATGGTCGAGATGTTTGACAGCCTCAATACACAAGATGAGAACCGGAACATCCTCGTCACTGCTTTCGTCGACATCGTGCACAAGTATGGCATTTGGTGCCGGGTCTTCCATATTCCAAGAGAGGAGAATACAGATGCCGATAAGCTTTCACGATTCAGTAGTCACAAATTTCGAGGAGTGAACATGAGTATCCAGGAGTTGGAGTTGACTATGATGTTAGCAATGTTGGCTAGTATACGGGGCGGACGACCTTAAGATGGAAAAGACGTAACAGCTTCAACTTGAATGAGCTGCAGGATAATTTTCGATAGTGCTTGTATGCGTACGGCAACAATAGGTGATGAAGAAATATCCCCTGGGGGCCAAGGAGGCTTGCGACCATGTGTAATGTGATGGTTATATATCGGTACTTGGGCCGAGAAAACATGCAGCTGTTAACTTTCCAGCGTACTACCGTATCACTGGCAGGTTGTCTGGTGTACTATATGGTACGGCAGCGTGATCTGCCAACCAACAGCTCGTTTCAATCAAGCCCCATCGGAAAGTCTTACTAAGTACTGCATACCCCAGCCTTACAGTATGCCAGCGTGATTGAAGATGGAAGGTCCAAGCAGCTCACTGGGAAAGCAGGTCTGACACGGCTAGAGTAGATGACATCACTTGCATTTCGACCCACATCCGAGCCGTACATCAGTGTTTTGCCTTCTTCCCGTCGACTGAGCAGCTACTGGCTCAGTGAAGATGCCCGCTAGTCGTCGAACTTCAACTAGTTTTCAAACGCCGTGAAAAAAGGCCAGACTGAGTGTAATTGACATATTACAGCCTGAGCCTAACTGTAACTCACATATATGTGCATTGTCAAACTAGTTTTTTTGCGATCACAAGACGAACGGCTACCAGAGACTCGCTCTTCAGTGTTGCTTTATTCAAAGCCATATGAAAGATGTCCTAGTAGGGATATCCAGATTTCGAGCAACAAGCTCAAGATTCCGACCACCCTCAGTCCTCCTGTACATAAGTACACCTGCAGTCCCCGCAAACCCAGATGTAATCAAGTATTCGTCACCTCCTCTCTCATCTGCAGGACCGATCTCCATGCCTCGAACCTGGTTAAGCCCGGTGTAAATCTGCCTAACCAACTTCAAACTCTCTAAGGGTGTTCCTTGCGACACGTGCTCGAAGATGGCGATGGTGTCGCCTCGTGGGTCTAGCGCGCTGGTGTTACGGTTACGATTAGAGACGTAGATGTAGGGTATGTCGAACTTTTTGGACGGTGGAGGGATGAGAACTTCCGCGGCTGCGAAGATTGCGCCTTGCGGAGAGTCGGAAGGTGCTGTTGAAGTGGACGCAATGATGGATGATGTGCCGTTGGGTGCTGGCGGGATCTTCTGGACAGAAAGCGTCGAACTAAGCTCATGCAAGGTGAAGAGGCGGTCATCTGATACGGATGAGACTCAGTGTACAAGTACTTGCGACGGCGCTGAAAATAACGTACTATATACGACAATATGTCTTGGCCCACTGCCTGTTGGCTGAGGAATGGAACCATGAATCGAGTAGTGTCCTGGTATTCCGACGTTCCCAAGTCGCCATATGGTATCATCACCCTAGAATCCAAGTCGAAACATGAAGTTATGCAGTGTTTCTATGCGCAAAGCAACTTACAAGATCAGGAACAAAGACTTCGTCGTTGTACTCCAGAGCCATGTGTGGGTGAGATGTCATCGTAGGGGATGTGGGTGTCACAGGGAAGGTGATCTCGGGGGCGGAGTCATTATTGAAACACAACGCAGAGGTTGTGGGTATAATCCGTCCATTTCCTCCGAAATAATTGAGGACAGCAACTTCGCCGGTAGATAGTTTAGCAGCGTAAGCTGGAGAGGCTCCACCAGTCAGAACGGTGTCGATTGCACCTGAGAGAGTACCGTTGGCATTGATTTCGAAAGACTGAAGTGCTCCTGTAGGTACCTCATTTACAGCACTAATGGTTAGGTTGTGAGTAGCTATAGGGATGGGTCCCTAAGTCAAACATACTACAAAACGCTTGGATTGGTGGGATCAAGCGTAATCCACGATGGGGCGGGTCCTGTGGGTGATTTGCCTAGGAGAGAAAGTGAGCAAGTCGTTGCATTGAACAAGTATGTCGCCACGAAGACATCGTAGCCACCAGCCAAGATTGTAAAGGCGACCATGTACTCCGAGTCTGTCACACAGTCGGAACGGGGATAGGAGTGAATGGACATACTTCCATGCGAGCAGCCATCGCATAAGTAGTCCGCTATAGTTTGATGCTCAGAACGATCGGCCGAAGAAGCGAGGTTGAAAATTTGCTGCACGGAAATATATCGGGTACGAAACTTCGGCAGGAGTTGAACGAAGGCATCCGCAGTTACGGTGCTTCCATCATGCGCAACTAATCTATCCGTCTGTACAAGTGCAAATGGGCCAGCACGCCAGCACGGTCCGGTTAGGAAGGCGCGGTGAGAAAAAGTACGATTTCCGGAACAATTGCTCAGAGAATTGACGTATTGAAACGCGAGTTGAGACAAGTAGAGTGGGCAGATGTTGCGTCCGTATGTACGAGTGGCATATGGATAGCGGTTCTATTCCATTTTTGTTACCCTCTACGATGTGTGTCAAGTATACAGCATCAGCAGGTCTTCCAATACAATTAAAGCGAAGGCTTGCTTCATTTCTCGCCATGATCAGGGACTTCATCTTCGTTCTGCAGCTCAACTGCGCTTTCTGGTACATCCGGATCTTCCTCGGCCTCGACTGACCAGAACCTCCACTCCACCCTCCTCAGCGCAGGAGGGCGAACATATAGTATAAAGTCTGTATCTCCACCTCTGGGCCTGATTCCTTGTTGCCTAGCTACCCAATGAGCCCTGAAGATGGCCTTGTCTTCGTACATGATTACCATGCAACGCCGTGCAACGATCACATTCGCCTGCCCAGAGATACCAATTATGGTCTTTCACGTCTTGACAGTTTAGTATGGCCAAAACCGAAATTAGGTGATTGTTATACGAACGGTATATTGATGGGGCAGAGAGCAAAATGTTCACGCACTACATGACAGTTGAGCATGCAATAATTACCATGAAGAAGCTGCGAAAATACCGTAAGCCAAGTCCCCCTCATATACAATCTGCTCCGGACCTAGTCTTCCGTAGCCAGACCAATTTTACTACTGAACAGGTGTGGCAAAGGCCACACCAATTTCGCTGCTATCGCAGACTGAGGATTTCGATATTTTGCCGTGATTATAGAAGATAAGAGGCGAGGGCCACGGTAATCCCCAGTTTGGTCACTAACTGTTGAAGGCACATGGGTGAATGGAAGTTGGTCCGAGTCTTCAGTGCCGTAGGCTATGTAATATAGTATCCTGACTTGATATAGCCAGTCTAAGCGAACTTCAGAAGACGTTTGAGTCGGTTTGACACCGCAAAGGTCTCAGACTTGCATGCGTCCTCAGCGAAGCGAGTTGTAGTCGAGTTGTATACTTTTATTTTAGGAAACAAATCTTGCATGGATAAATGCTACCTTCTAGAGGCCGGCCTGAAGCCTGCGCGCAGGCTGTTTCTGTTCAGCTCGACGCGCTCTGTCGGTCACCCGTGATATGATAAAAAGATCCCATCCTCACCGTTCAGCGCCCAGCATTCAAACCCCATCCTCAGTACACCTTAAGCTTTACAGGAAGTCCTTGCCGTAACTTAACAGTGGAACACAGACTGAAGATATCGCCACAAATATTTCGTCAATCGAAGAAAGGAAGAGAAGACCTACCGTTTACATAAGTCAGAGTAAAGGTGTAAGTAGAAAACGTCTTCCCACGATGTAAAAACACACATGCTAAGACTAAACGCCAGATCGCGGGATATAATCATCCCTCAAATCGACAACAATAGGCTGTACGCCAGGTCCCCCAAATGGAACCCTGTGTGTTGCCCTCCGCGCCAACACCCCAGAAGGATAATTCGCGGCGTTCACAAACACGGTCCGTTCAACAGGTGAAGCATCCTCCAAATCCACAGCAACCTCTTCATTCTCTCCTTCGACCTGCAATCCCAAGTCCTCCATCAAATCGTTTCCGTCCCCGTCATCACCATCGTCATCATCATTTTCTCTGTTTTGTACTCGAGGCGGGGCGTAGTTCGATGCAGGATCCCAGGCGTGTATGTGAGCGCCACGTGCCTCGTGGATGTGTCCCGCTAGGTGTATACGAGGACGTAGTTCGGGGAGACGTTCGAGAAGAGCTTCGCACCCTACCATATCGCCATTGTTGACACGGTCAAAGATACCGAATGCAGGACTATGGGTAAGGCTGTAGATATGTTTATGAATGGGATGAATGAATATACTAATATGGAGATGAATCACAGGATGTCGGTTTTAGGAAACGTTGTCATGAGTCCTGAGGTGACACGCCAGATTGGTATTAGTCAAGTTAACAAAACTTGGACGAGGACGTACGGGCCGCCTCTTCTCCCCTGTCATAATTGAACGCCCAGTTGAAAAATGTCGGTGACCACTAATAACATCTTTTGAGTTCAGCACGATCTCCATAGAGCACGTACTTACAGGAGAACCATATACGCTCCATGTCCTCCGCCCCTCTTTGATCTGAAATGAATGCTCTTCGTTTTCTAAATAAACAACGCCTGCAGCTTTTGCTCGCGGGCCGATCAGCATGTCCTTGATTTCGCGACGAGCCTGGACATCATCGTTAGAGATGAACGAGACTGACCGAACGTAATGACACATACACTTTCGCTGAGGATGTCCTTGACGCCGAACTTACGATACAGCTGTTCAGAATTTGCATCATCTAGCGTTAAATCATGGTTACCCGCAATAACCCTATGCCACAATACAGTAAGTTATAATTATCATTCATAAAACCAATTGTGACTTGCACTTTGATTTTGTGAGGAAGCGTATATATCCACTCCATAGTCGTTGAAAACTGGTCCTTCGTACCCGTCAAAGTCAAATCCCCACTGTGTAGCAACACGTCGCCAGACGGAACGTCGAAAGTCCGACGATGGGTGTCGCTAATGCAGACAAAACGAGTCCATTCTTCGGGCGATGGCACTGGTTCTAGGTCAGAAGGATTGTATTCGAGATGAACTATTGCTGTTGGTGACCGTATGGATCGTTTAATATATGGTATCAGTGATGAAGTCATGATTGTTGAACTAGAAATGTTTAGGGGGCAAGCTCGTTGAACTCGCCAACTTATTTACATCCTAAACTTCTACTTGGTGTTGAAGTTGCGGTCTTCGAAAATGTGGGAAAAAAACTTTACTCTGAACTCATAAACTCATATTGAACCATCTGTCGCGACATTGTTAGTGTCAAACTGTCGTAGACAGACAGTTGCTTGCCTACTATGTTCGTACGACAGACAAGGTCACCAGTCTATGAACTTCATACAACTTCTTGTAAGAGTTTGCAACTCAATTACGCTCACTCGAGTCGACTCTGTGGCAACACTAAACTTGGTTCACTAAAACCCGACGAGTTTCTCGCAACTTTCACAGCGTCGTGTCTTCACAAGATATTAATCCTGAATGGAAACTCGTACAGATTGGCAGAGGCAGCTTTGCCACCTTTTCGGGTCGCCCCGTGGCCTTTAAGCATATTATCTTTACCAGTCGTAAGTACACCTGGACTCAAAACCGAATTTGAAACTCTTCGCGCCTTATGTATACGATTTCAGTAATATGGATGACTTCGCTATTCCACGCCCACTCGGAATCATTGCACAAAAGTGGTGGTGCTTAAGTGAACAGCTGCATCCATACTTACTATTGACTTACTAAGATATGCCTCCGAGGCGGTCAAATTCACCATCTTTGGACTCGCACTCTCCTCCTAGATAGTAATATGGTTGCAGGGATTTGCTCCTCCATGAGAGAGTCGCTCCCTGTATGCCAGTGTAACTTTTCACAGGTGTGTAAATATTACCGAACTCAATAGAACTTTTAAGACTGCTTCTGATCATGAATCGATGTTTTTGAGGATTGGTGATAGGGTGAATGGAAATCGGAGTAAAAGCTGTCAATATGTTTGCGACGGTGGCTTCTCCTGAAAGGAGTTTGAGAGTGAGACCAGCTTCAAGTTGGGTTCTTTCGTTGAACTGAATCTTTCAGAACTCAAATGAATCGGCGCGAACCACGTATGGAGTTCCCAGGCCACCATTGAGATACTGCCAATTGCGCATGCGCATGCCATGGTTGACTCCAAATAGGGTGTCTTCGTGGACTACATGTATGTTGAGACTATTACACGCGTACGTGGGATGTGAGTGCAGATATTGGTACAGTATCACGGGTGGTATCAAGAACTCCCAGTCCAAGTCTGACGGTCTGAAGCTGCAGATATTGTGGACGAGCAATGTACATGGATAGTGTGTGAAGTAGAGATGAGACTAGGGCAAAAAACCGATAGAGAGGTGACCATTCAGCAAAAGTAGACGCGATATGGGATGATAACATACGGAATGAATGAATACTACCTGGAGGTACAACTTGAACACCAAAGGACTGGAGGCCTACGGAAAGTACCTCAAAGACCTTGTATTTGGACTATAAGGAACTGTTTCTCGTCGCTAAATTGTTCATCTGAGGCGTTGGTCAAGTCGCTAGCTGAGTAAGAGGCCAGTTTATGCAGAACACAAGTACGTACCTTCCTTGTCATTATGGAAATCCTTGAGGAAATTCAAAAGCTTCTCCTGGTTTCGACGCAGGATCGCCTCTATTTGAGGCGGTTTCTTTGGGTTTGCAACAAACACCTGGAATTTAAAGCGGTGACGAGGTGGGCGAAGCTCTCACAGTATGTTGGTTTGAACTGACCTTGAAGACATGAAACGCTTCAAACTGGATATTCTTGCTCTTGTCTCGCAGCAAGTTCATCATCATCTTTAGATTGGCTTCGCTGGCTATGTATCTCGTCATGACATTAAAGTTTGCACGGTCTAGCAGAATCTCGCCCAGGAGTTTCAAGGACTGGCGTTTCGTGACATAGTTGGTGGAAAGAATGAGAGTGGTGAAAGATGAGAAGAACTAGAATGGGTAATACGGCTATGAGTCCAAAGCTCAAGTTGGAATGGTATTGCTTGCATAACTTACTCGATCGTAATTCTTATCTAGATATTCTGCGACCATGGGCTTGTGTCGTGTGAGGGTCTCCTTGAGATTGGCGAAAGCATCACAAGATATCCCGAATGTTGTTGTCTCAATGTAATGTGGAAACTTGTAAAACCTAGGATGTACATTGCCGGTGATATCGCGAGATAGGTTGTGTTCCAGAACTCACTGGTCAGAATGAAGCAATATCTTTGCTAACTGCTCATGCCGGAGCATCTCTTTCAGAATCATCCCTGTGTTCAGCGCGACCTCCTCATTCTCGTATCCGGCGAGTGCGGAGAAGATCACCTCGTGTTTGGCGGAGAGATACTCGACGGTTGGCCATCGGGAACCAATTTGCCGACGAAGTAGATTGTTAAATATTTGTACCACATCTTTCCGTGATTCGAACTCAAAACGAGCGATATTCTGGACAAGGAGGTGCAATAGATCGGTGTTGTAGGTCTCTTGGGCAAGTTGCGCTACAAGTTCTGGGGCTGGATCTGCAGGTTGACTTGTGATTGAGATATTTGTGTAAGAAACAAGGTCAATTACGCACCGCCATCTCCGTATAGTATGGATTTAATTTGTTGGAGGTTCTTGGATATATCTTCGTTTGCCTGTGGTGACAAGGTGGCATGATCAGTCAGCAAGGAGATAGTTCGCAGATCATCGCAAGGATTTCGATGGACAGCGTATATTTTCGCACCTTCCTTCGAGTCTCTCCACCTGGCGCGCTTGTCTCTAGTCTCGGAATTGCATCCCTCAGCCCCTTCACTAAATCTGGCGGTGTGCGAGGCTTTGTCTTGAAAAAATTCATATTGGGCGCCAGAATGAGAAGCGGATGAAATTAACTGGTAAATGAACTTGTAAATGAAGGTAGAAGGACAGTAAGGATAGAAGGAAATAAGCTGGAAGGTGTGGAAGCTGGAAGAGGCGCTCAAGGGCGTTGTGCTGTAATCATTAATCACCGATCGCGCAATGGTTCAAATCCGGGTGTCGCGGTCCGAGTACCATCAACGACCTCAACAACCGTGAAATTTGAAACTGTCACTTTGTCAAGGGGGTTCCCCTAGGACCGTAATCTGACATTTACTTTTCTCGAACATGAGCTTGGATTTCACAGCGACATCACATGAATACTGCGTCTTTTGCGTTTAACTAGCACATGATGGCGAAAAACACCCGAGTTCAGGAGGACGGTGACTCCTGCCCTGTGCATCTCCATTTCAATGTCAAGCCTACCACTGGCAGACTCAGAGGCCCCTGTGGTGTAGTCTGATACCCTTGATTACTGATTCATATACATAGGACTTGAAGTCAACGGACGTCGTCAGGTGGGTTGAATGCACTGGTTGTGTCAAGTGCTAGCCTATTACTAGGTATACGTAAGTATTTAGTCTGAGGAAGTGGATGGTCGATATCATTTATAACACCATAAACTACCGTCTGCACGCCAACAGACCTGAGCTCGCCGATAGCCAATCCTGATTTCGATGCGTGCATTTATACTCCACGCTCACGCTAAACACGAATATTAAGGTGCGACGATTCCACGACCAAGTTTGTGCTATGTGTTCTTCTAGTCTGTTTCTGATCTTGCCCATCTGATGGAATCACACGTCGTCGACAGCATGGAACTACTTCACAGGACCGTTTTTCGCAGTCGGCAGTGATACCTTTAGGAGTGGTACTGCCCGAGGGTCTCGTAGCCATGTCTCGGGTCTCTTCGTGGTGGTTGGCGTGGCGCTGGGGAGCACTATCTACCTGTCCTTCCGATTATCAGTGTCATTTCTTCTTGGCATCATGCAACGTCGAGTTCGGCCTAGAATACGACATAACATTCCGGTCTGAACTCATCACGCGTGTATATTCCAAAAGGAGCCTATGAAGCGGGGCTAAAAAGACATGCGCGGTTTTCACCTGAAGAGATATGCGGTAATGTCTTCCTTTCTCCAGAATGTTTTACTCCATAGTCGTCCAGCGACTGCAATTTTCCGAACGATATCATCGTGGCCGCCTTCTCCTTGCCACCCCCCGCGGAAAAATGTCAGCAGATCATGTAGAAAATCAACTTGTATTGGGACATAATGAACCAAAGGTTCTATGCGGTCCAAGAACCTGGCAAAATACTTAAGTTTATAACGTAAGAGCTGATAAAGTCATTACTCCATTCCGGGTATACCGTGGCTTTGAATATCAACGAGCTTGATGTCACCGGACGCTTGACTGGACCATGCATTGCCGTCAACCTATTGATTCACTGAGATTGTAGTCACGACATCGAGAGCCGACCAACGTACATTTATCACATATTTAATTTCCAGCTTCTTTTGGACTCTGGCGTTTCTTCCAATCGAACAAAATGTAGCAGCTCCAGACAACAAAGTGGGATTATTGTGGGGCGAGAACACGGCACGAAACAGTGGCAGGTGGTGTTGTACATCCTGAAGTATGTCCCTAGCCCCACAAAGGACATTTTTGTTTTCCAAGTGGTTAGGATCTGAAACCGATCTGAGACTGAAGTCGCTTGAGATCAACTGGGCCCGGGAAGGTTCAAGATCAGTCCATATTAGATCGTACTCGTCTGGCAATTGAACGTTGTGTAATTGAACATAGCTCTACCTATGATCGTGGTTAGAAGAATCAGTGACCAGAATGAAAAGAATATGACTTGCTACATATCAAATCCTGTGGGAGGATCCCTTTTATAACGTTGCGTATACTCAGTTACAGCTTCTTCTAATGTTGAACTCGCACTGTCTAACTTGGCCTGCCAGCGAGCTTCGGCGCGATCCACGAGTTCAAAAGCTGGGTGTCCAGCATCTGGGTCGACTTCAAAAATGCCGTCCTCTCGAAAGAGATGGGCAACAATAGCATGAGAGCTTTTTAAGGCGTCATCGCTCCAGGAGACCACATCGTTCCATGATAAACCAATTTCTTCATATGAACAGCATTTATGAGACCACGCCGAAAACTGAGTGTAAGGAAAGCGCACAAGTGGAGCCCTCGTGAAGGTGGCATGAGACACAGTCGCAGCAAGATCGCGCAGCATTGATAACGGATGTCTATGCCACCATAGTCCCGAATCTACGTACCCATTTGTCCGAATGTACAACATTTTACCGCTAAGAGCCGCTATCTTTTAGCAAAACTAGGCCTGAAGGCGCCCAAGCGGAAACAGCCTATTGTCAGCACTTGTGGACATCCTAAATTATCACTTCAGCCGCCAGCAACTTCATGAAGGACACAATTGCAGAATTAGCCATATGCCATATGCCATCAAGTTATGGACGTAGGCCATTGGACCTGTAGACAGTAACAGAATTTTTACATGTGTTGGACCTGAAGATGTTCATCGTGTTGGCATATGTCGTTCATGCATACATCCAGCCGCCTTCCTTGGGAGAATATGCACAATGGTTACTTCCATTTTTGCCCCTCCAATCTGATACACGCCACTAAATCGTATTCTGTGGTTAAGAAGATGGAATGGTTCGATGATGGACATACAAGTGTACTGTGTGCTCTCTGTTTCTAGCAGACAACCAGGTTGACCCAACAAACAAAAATCACCACGAAGGCGAAAACGATGCAAAAAATTAATTCAGGCTTGAGTCATCGGACGTCTGGCATCCTCCTCAATACAGTGAGCAAATCCAAGGCCCACGTCTCCAATCAGTCCACAAAGGATCCAGCCCATGTATGAACCCAAGATCATTTCACAACGCTCTCGAAGCTCAAAGGCTTCCCCCACTGCAACACTAGTCTCGAAAGACCAACTGCATGTGTTCGCTTGGCCCCTGCTCCAAAGGGAATCCTCACAGCCATTACAACCACAAGGTTTCCCAGCCACCCTGCACCATCATATCTGTCATCCGGAACTGACTTGCCAGTGAAGGCAGCCGGCAGCATAGTAATGGTTCTGCTCCCTCCAAGCAGCCATGCCGTCTAAACTTACTCTCCTCGCAAGGTGCGGGAGGTAGGCTCGCCATCCCTAAGTCAAATTACAAACTTATGCTTCGTCTTCTTGTGTGTACCATTGGCCGCATTGTTCCATATGGTCAATGATGGTCCTCGACATTTCTCACTAGAGAGCTGAGTCCAAGTCCCATCACAGCAAAAGGCATGCCAAACCAGAGGGATTCGACACTGATAGTCCATCATATAATGCCGATCACAGCTGGACGCGAGAACGAATCTCTGTTGCAACAAGGTATTCTCGGGAGAGAACCTCTTTTCCCAAAGGAGTCGCAACTCCAGAGGTAGAACAGCAAGACAGGCATATCGAGGAATCCTTGATAGACAGAACCTCCACAGCAAGGAAGCAAAGGTCAGTTTCTGGGTCATTAAAATGCAGAGGACCGAATCACGCAAAATGGAACAACAGAGAAACAGACCAGGGCGTAGATGATCGAAGGATAGGCGCAAATAAGACTATAAGAGACGGGTCTTCGCTTTCCAATCCAAATGAGACCAGAGTCAAACGGCGAGGCATTCCTCCCTGGAGGAACCTGGACAGCATCGGGAACATCAAACCAGTACAGCTTGCCAGCGATCAGAGCGTCAAGAAACATTAGACACAGAATGGGGGCCAGACTACTAACGCACAGCAGAGCAATCGCAGTCAGCCTTCTTGTGTAGAGGGACACGAAATTGGGGGCACGTGAGGAGATCCCAGACAAGAGCGTGAACGATGAAGAAGCCGACTAGGAGACGCCTTCCAACTAAAGATGGACACAAGGACCAGCCCACGCCCATATCACAGCCCGTGACAAATGCCATGCTGAAGCACTACTTCCAAGTTTCCTATTATCCCAAGAATCCGCGAAACCAAGCTTTCCTGTATGATTCCCTTTGAATGTTCATCATAGTCTAGTACCACACTAAAATCCCCAGCATTGTCGACTGCGAAGCCATGTAAATTTTGATGCGTTCGCTAGCGCTTCTGGACTCGTCCCACAATCCCGCGGCTTGCTACTCCAAGAAACAAGCACAAAGAAATCATAGTAGTCCACGGTGGATCAAAATTTCACAAAAAGGCCACCGGGTTCGAGGCTTCCTCCTGCACCTGCATGCAGACAGAGACCTCATTGAAGAGTCAAAACGACTCAGGCCAAAGGCATCTTGTTCGAAAGGCTTGTTTATGTCCATGACGGATAGACAGCTGCTGCAGATCCATGAACGCCACTGACCATGCAGCATCATGGTGTGACACTGGAATGAAAGAACCAATTGCAAGAGCAGTGAGGAAAGTCCAACTACCCGCAGGAAGTCTGTATGTATCCCCAAATGGACTGTCATATCAATATATCCCAGCCTAGGACTGTGTAGAACCACTCAGTCACCAGCACAAACTATCAATGATTGGCGCCTCTCTGGTATCCCATTCCGGAGTTGATGATACGCCCCAACGATGAAGTCCGCGTGTTCCGACACCACCTATCCTAATCCATCGTCCATCCAGTGCCATCATGAAAAAGAACGCATACATTAGAAACGCCCTGTTCTTCTAGCGGGGAAAAAAAAGGGCAGAGACTACGTAGCATCCTGTATGGATAGGCAAGTGGCCACTGGGCACGTGGATCGGGGTCCCGAGGCGATGCTGACGGGGCTTTGTATGTTGTCAAGACGATAGACCAACTCATGAGCCAAAACAAAGATACTTTTCCGAAGAGGCAAAGGGGGGAGGGGAGTAAGGCCAGTGACATCATTGCAGCGAGGTCGTCTGAAGAGGTTGGGTATTCAATCGACTTATATTTCCGAGCACAAGGGTTCAGTCATTGCATATGGTCCATAGAAGCGCCATAGACTGCTGCCCTTCCAGTCTCAGGAAATGCAGACATACTGCCGCGAGCGTTCAGAAGATGCGCAGTGACCCCAAGGAACATAGGGTTAGAATTCATTCCAGGTTAGGAATGGATTATGTTGGCTGGAAGCAGAGACGGACTGGAGCATGCTGCTAAGAGACGTATTGAACGGGGACCTGGAGCGTCGAAGGTTTGGAAAGGCATTGGACCCACGAAGTTGGGCGTTGGAGGAAGTCTTGGAAGTTGGAAAGAAAGATTCAAAGTTGACACTAGCCATTTACAGGCGCAAATGAAGACAAACAAAATACATAATCACGCTCGAATTGATCGCCGCCTCCGAGTCCGAGTTGGCAGGCCTAGCTGTGATAGTGTGTTCAATACCGACATTGTAGCATACTTGGGAATGGCTGACTGCGTCAGCAGAAACCTTGCTTGCAGGTTGGAGAAAATCACCAGCAAATAGTGCCTATTACCATTAGTAAAGGACCAAATCTAAGTATACTGTACAAAAACTATCCAGTTGGATATATTGAATTATTGTTGATATAGATGGTCAAAGGATTGTCTGAGTAGGCAAGGACAGGGTATGTGGAGCCTGAAAGATATCACAATTTGAGAGTCATGATATGAGCCTTCTTCCAACCTTCTTCAAGTTGCAAGGAGACGGAAATGCAAATTAATCTAGTGCAAGAAGATGGCCATGGTCTGACATTGACAATGCTCCGAAAGCAGTCCTGGCAGCTCAATAGATCATTGTGTGTCATGCAACTCGAGACTATACCTCATGTTCTAGTCAACATTGCCTTGTCCCTAACTGGAGGTCTGAGCCTCTTCAACCTATACGGTGCAATATCACGATTCACGAAGGTTGGCGAAGCCAGGCCATGCATCTACAAGCGAACGCTGGGGTTGACAGTTGTCTAAAGTATGTCTGAGGTGGAACGACGTGACAATGTAGAAACGACCGTGGCAGGGGAGTCACTCGGCTATAGCGAAAGATAAACTGAACTTTCAGATTGTGTACATGTATGAGTACAAGAGCTGATAAAGTGAGAGTATACTTCCGCCACAAGATATCTTCCTCGCACAGCAAGCCTTCCGTCCGAAAAGGGGTATTTGGATACACATTAGCTTAGTCCGGGTGGACTCATCCTTAAGGCTTCCACTAATTATCATACGAAGCACTCGCATTCACGCCCTACCATCAGGACGTCAGCATCCACCCTTTCGCATAGCTGTCGCGAGGAACGTACCATTGTGATGTAGGCGATCAGACCTTGCGAGATCACTCCACCGAGAAGATCAACCTTGAACACCGGATTGTACTTTCCCTCAGGCCCGTGGCTTTCTTCAAAGATATTGAGTGAATCACGCCAGTTGCGCGTGCGGCCGCGCGTCTCACGATTAGGGTTTGTGATATAGGGGTGCATCTGTCAGGGAAAGTCGCGAGCGACAAGGCAGAGGGCGAAAAAACATTGAGTGAACGTTGGTATACATATGCTCAATGGACTCGGATGCTCACATTATCAATACGTAAATTTATGCCGTCATCGAAAAAAAACTGTCCCACATGTGCGAGCTGGTTTGATGTGAATGTTCCATTAGGAAGCGCTTTCCATTCAGGAAACACTTTCGTGTGGATGTGCGTTGCACGACCCGTATAGTATCCAGGGAAAATCGCTGGGATGAAAGTTAAGGAAGGGCGTCAGAAACATAATAACTACGCACTGGTAAATTGGGCGACTCCGTTACGGTCAGTCGGCCACGCTCCGCGTAGAAAAGTTTCCTCGTGCGCAGTGCGTGGGAATGCAGTCAATAAGCCAGCGCGTTCTCCCCCGACTTGTGGTTTCTCGCCGACGAGTTCTGGGCGAGGGACAGGATGCCCTGATAAATAAAATTCGTTAGCATAACATAAGAAACAGAAAGCAGGACATACCAGCATAATATCCAGTGGCATTCGCTTGCCAGATGTCAACCAAAACATTGGGAAGAGGCTGGCATGTTTCTACATCAATCACACCGATGTTTAGGAGCTGAGAATTGGAGACGTATTGGGTGCCAAAACTGACTCGGATGTGAAAACTTACGAGGAGAAGCCCATCCTGCAGTTCAGCGATGTTTTGTCTTATCGGATGTCCTGAGATATGATAATAAGGCCCTTGTGTGACCTCAGGGGCCAGCACACAGGTATTGTTTTGAATGTGCGGGTCTTCCACAGGCGCACAACTAAGTAATTTATGATCGTCGTCAGCGGCATCGATAGTCCCTTCGTCATATGTTTCCGAGGAGAACAAATCTTGATAGCCAGGCAGAGATGGCTGTCCAGCCAGGACTTTCTGTGCCCAAGAACGTTTCCGAGACGCGGTGAATCCAGCTACTGCTGGAGCACACTGTATCACGATGATCGTGAGCCCTATTTTGATGCGTTCAATTGGAACAAAACGAACATGATATGCTGCTGCTTGCAACGCCCTTTGGACCTCGATCTCCTGAGGAGTCTTGGGCTCCCTGTGGGCAGTAGTCACATCGGTAAAGAGGGGTAGAAAAGCGAGAATTAGTAGATGGAAGGGAATCATAATCGATTCTAGTGCCAATGAATGTGAGACCAGAGACCTTGTGTGAATTTTATTGTCAAACCAAGAGGCGATTTTGAAGACATTTGGTGAGTTCTTGACCGAGTGGAACGGACGGACCCGCAAAGTCGGATCTTGGCCACAAATATTAAGAGTAAACCCACGATGGTAAGTCTCTGTCAGCAACTTTCCTAATTTAGGGATGTAACCAGCCACTCAACCAGACTTCTAGGGCTTTACAAGCTTTACAGCGGCCTCGCTCATCGTCGTCAATGTTCCAGCTTATATCCACATTCATGTTATGACATATCTGTTATCTGCAGAAGTCCGGTTAGGTGGCTGGTTATATCCCAGGCGCTTGACATGTCCGTTCCCACGGCCCACTCAACCTCCTTTATAATTAGGGTCACGACAAATTCTGTAACCAGAAGACGAGGCTGGGCCACCATGGATTCGCCGCAGGCTGCATTCAACGCTACTGTAGAAATTTCACGAATACATCATATCTTATCTGGATCCTTTCGCTCAGTGTCATTGTTTCTCCTAGCCTTTTCACCGATTCACAAATCTCTCTCGCTGGTCCAGACCATCGATGCTTTTGGACCACACCAGTACCTTGCCACGAACCCCGGGAAGGATCGTGCGTATACCACTAGCTGGGCTCTCCCACCTGCGCTTTCCAGCTGGGAAATCGAACGATCCGACAGCAATCCATGGAAATTAGATCACATCAATACCGTACCGATTAGTTTGTATATGATGCCATTTACAAGACTCGAATCTTCGACTCACAATCTACGATAGCGGCCACTTCATCGTATATTACTATCCCACCACCGTATACGCATATCTACTCTACTGGCGGACCAACTGGAGAGGTCCACCAGATTGACGAAGTAACAGGCGGATTTGGGACTAAACTCCAGCAAATCCTATTCGTATCGGAAGACGAACTTGAGTCAGCTGATAAAACACGAGTTGCTCTGGTATGTTCTGCACTTCTTATCGCTATCAACGCGCCTTGACCTTCTTCCTGCCGGACAGCGGTACGGCTCCCATGGCGTTGAATTCAACCCTCCAACAAACAACGCGTTCATTCCAGTGCTCGGGACGGACACCATAGAAATGTACACTCGTGATCTAGTCACAGGTGTACTCATCCACATATCCTCTATCCCCTCTCCTCGCGGTCCTGATGCTCACGACGGCCCTCGACATGTGAAGATACACCCGAACGGAAAGATCTTGTACTGCGTAACCGAGCACAGTATGTCAACTCAAACTCGTACATGTATCTATACTTATCTACTGCATGATGAATTGTAGCAAACCTAGTAGACGCCTATTATATAACACCCACCTCTCTCACCTACATCTCCTCGCGCTCTCTTCTCCCACCCACCATCCCATCATCCAGAATACCCCACTTCCGAGGCGACACCCTTCTGCTTGCTCCCCCCACCCCAGACGAGCCTGCACCACGAGCCCTCTTCGCCACAACTCGTGGGTCCTCACCTACCCGGGGATGGCTCTCTGTCTTTCCTCTCGATGCAGATGGTTTGTTCTCCAACGAAGTAGAAGAAGAGCGATACGAGACTCTGACTGCTGGAGGCAAGGCCCACGCTATTGACGTGCTGTCTAAATCTGTGTCCTTCCCTGGACGTGATGTTGGGAGAGGCGTGTGGGTATTACTCACTGACGACGATGACCACGCTGCCTCTCTGGAAGGCGGAGGTGGAGTAAGAGTGTTAGAGTGGGACGGGTGGGGTACTGGTGGTGTGAAGGAAGTTGTTGCGTGGCCATGTCCCCGTGTTGAAGGCGAAGAAACTGAATCTGCAACTGCGGAGAGGATGGCTGGCGGCAGCCATGCTGTTTGGCTTTCTTGAGCCTTCAGCATACTGTATCAACACTTTCGGATCCTGGTTCGGTTCTGTTCCTCTGTGTATTCGACGCCGCTATGGATCGGCCCATGTGTGGGTCATGCTAAGTCTTTGGATTTGTGTGAACGCGGTGTACGTTGCCTTCCAACGACAATTGCGCTGAGAAATTACGATTTTGCGCTCGGCATGCCTGATTTCGAAACTACAAAGGAAGCCACCATTTTGGTCTTTGGTGATGGGCTGTTCAGACAGGGCCCATAAAAGCTTAAGGTAGGCAAGATCAATGTGCCGTTCAACGAATTAGAATCTTGATAAGTAACAGATGCGGAGAATGTAGCTTGCGTTACTGAGACTAGAGTTGTGATTCACGATATGATTACCCTGAACGTTAATGAAGTGCCAGTGAAGTGATGCCAAACAAAGCAGCCCAAGACAGCTTCAAATTTTATCGGCATTGGCTGGTAGATCCAGAGTGTGTTTAAGGAGAATTAACGCAAGATGAGCTGAGGTGACAGTAATCCAGGCCGCAATTGATAGTTAGCCAAGTCAGTCATTGATCACCTTTGCACCACAACAGCCAGCATCTCATAAGGGGAACACTATATCAGTGCCTTCGCATTCCCCAAAAAAGAAAAAGAAAAGAAGTCAGGGAACTCAAAAGAACGGGGAATCCTGGTCTTGAAGTCATAGACTCTACGCTGTCATATCTATGCCAGTGTCCGAAGCTTGCCTCATTTTCCTCCCATTTTAAATCCCGATTATAGCCTCAAGGAGTCCAGGTGTTGACGCATAAAAGTCGAGGACTAAGAATCCAAGAATGGTTAATTCCTGTAGAAAATGAAAAGAGTGTATATGTACAAACGATCCCCACACGCTTGCCCTTCCGCGCCTGCAACATTGGGAGTAAAAGTTGATTGATCCCAGGGGTATCTGTGCCGTTGCCGATTGCCATTATCTAGGAACAAAATAATGAACATAAGTGTGACGAGAACGATCGATGACGCACGTCGGGGGTAACAAATGGAGTAGCGGCGGTGTGCTCGGCACTGGCGAAGGTGATATAGAGTTGGTCTGGATTACTCTTTGTTGCCTCATCGATATGCGCCAAGGTGACATTGTACTTCCAGATGATATTCTCTTCAGTACCGTTGACGCTAGGCTCATAGTAATCCTAGTACCACAAAATAGGATTCAATCAAAGAAGAATGTCGCAGGGATCAAATATACATACCTCGATGAAAGCGATCTGATTTTTCGCGGAGTTGTAAGTGATCTCAAGCGATGGCCAGTGGTTGTCGAGCCACTGCACAGGGTCAAGATAGATGCCGATGCGTTTGTCATCCTGAGGTGGAAGCAGGGAATATCGGAATCTCTGCAGAAGCGTGAGCATGCCTCTGGCCTCCCCTAGTGTGCCCAGCTGTTAAGAAAGGGAAAAATGTAATAAGCAAGAGCTACTCCAGTCATCGACGATACTCGACAACGTTTACGCACAGCGCCGTTGGTCTGAAGCCAATACCGCTTCGCTAAGGGGCTGTTGAAGATATCATATAGGTGGGTCTGAAGCTGCACATCATTGGGTGTGCCGGTGCCACTTTCGAAATTGATGGAGACGAGCACAGCCTCGGTGGGGTGGTTGTCCAGCCAGTTATACAAGCCAAAGAGTACATCCTCGAGGATGGTATGCGGGGCCAACAATGCTGCGGCTAGAACAGCATTTGTCAGTTTATATTGTGTAGAAAAAGGCAGACAAAGAATATACAGTGGTAGAAGCCAATGGTGTCATTGCCAGGGTTGTACGCGATGCGGAGGTCAAAAACGCGGACCCCATCGTTCAGACTCTGAAGGATGGATCTGTTCTGGCAGCGGTAGAACTCGGCGGGGGCAATACTGTAGTGTAACCATCAACTTCAGGAAATGTCGCAAAATGAAGTATGACGTGACGACTAACGGCCCAGTGTAGTGCAGCAGCGAGGCCTGGGTAGCAGCCGAGTAGTTCCCTGTACAATCAAGAGAGACGCGTCAGACATCTCTACGCGTTCACTCTGGAAACACCGCATATTAGGTGCGTACAAGTAGCTGTATCGTGTGTTCCTGGAAGGTTCATATGTACTAACGGCGTGCTGTCGGGAAACTGGGCCATCCAGTCGCAAGTCTTGTCCTGCTTTGAGCA
>QOVE01001933.1:0-21406 GCA_003521275.1 Tricholoma sp. MG99
GACCTTGAAATAATGCCGCGATGGGAACAATGTACTGCATCATTCACCGTGAAAGAAAATGGATGTACTTAGCCGCTATTCGGTTAACATACCGGATCTAAAAGTCTAACTCTTGCCTCCTCCCTTGTGTAGTCAACCTTCTCGCGATAGACGCCCTGCCAATGCCAAGCATTTTGGAACATGGCCTCATGCAATGACGGTGGGAGGCGATATCTAGGGGTCGTGAAAGGTTCGAGTTTGAGGTTCGAAACATTCTGCGGCAGACCAAATTGTTTGGCAAAATCGGACCATTTGGCGACAGAGAAAGAGGGGAGCTCAATTCTGGTCTTTTTGAACGCAGCAGTAGAGATATTGGCTACATTAGCAACATGGGCCAATACCGCAGCAAGTTCGTCGCAGTCAAGTTGCTGAAGCCCATCAATCAATCCTTTATCTAGAGAGATCGATTCAAAAGGGATCGATATCGATATCATCTCTGCTTCGTTTAGGCATGGTGGATTGAGAAGGATGCATTGGTCACACTGTCTCAGTCCGAAAATATAAATTTGAATCACGTGTAACACACGTTCGGAGCTCGCATTTTCGTAGTGGCCATGGCCAATTCTGAGCCACCAGGGAATCCTACATCTGAAGCATTTTAGTTTCTGGCGGTTTCTCAACCCAGGCAACTATCAGAAACCGGCGAAAACCTGGAAACCTCGAGACCCAAAAACCTATGTCCTATTTTCCGGAAACCTCTTGGCGAGGCGAGGTACGGAAACCCGGAAAACCTAGTCTCGTACCCATCCGTTATGGTGCAGCGCACGTAATCACGGATTTTTTGAGGCTGGCCAGAAAATTCGCCCTCTCGGAAAACTTCTTGACGGCCTCTAGAACACTGCTGACAAGTTTTGACTTTCGGTTTTTGATTCGCAGGTAGGTCTGTGAATGGTCGTTAGTGATTGATGGAGGTGAGGGATGGATAAGGGACCCAGCACCTACGCCGCCAACACTCCCGCCCACAACGAACCCCCGCAAACTCGGGCTCGGGCTGCCCCCAGGCAACCCCCCCATCCCCATCCCTGGCTCACCAACAATCCCAGAACCGAACCCATGACCATGCCCAAGACCCACACCAGGGCTAGCGCCCACGAGCCCGGTGACACTAGGAATATGCGGCGGGGGCTCGACGCAGCTCGGGCTGCTGGAAGAGCGGGAGCGTGGAGGTGGGCGCCGAGGCAAGGAGGTCCGAGTAGGATATAACTACCCTGACGAAAATACAACAACTATTACCACATCACCCCATCAGTGCCTCGTGGACATATTAGGGCGTAGTACGTCCAGATGATTCTACCCCTCGAGGAATCGAAACTAGTCTTGCATTGACGGTTGTCAGATAACCGGTGTCGAGGTGGAGTTCATTGTGCACCGAATAAGCTATTCCGCGGTACAACCGAGATCTTGAGCTGAAAAACTGAGAAGTGATAGTACAATTTAGTGTATACAGATAGAATAATGTGGATATACCCTTACGAAATGGAAGACGGCGACACGGCGAGTCAGCAACATGGCGATGACACGACGACCCTCCTCCATCACGTCTTTGTCCTCGCACTCGATTAGAATGATACACGTCCCGTTTTCGAGATGATATTCAAGGCCATTAGGGTTCAGATGACTTGATGCATGCATCCCTTCGTCTATATATGCACGCGTAAATCTCAAGAATACAACTACCAAAAGAAATGTACATACAGGGCATGCGAAGTTCTTCCCCCTTCCGCTCCCATTCACTGTGGGGAAGTCTTTTCTTGGGCCTAGGTCTTTCTCGCGCTTACGCGGCGACGCCAATCCGTGTCCGGAGCCTTTTTTTTTTCATTTTGTAGAAATCTTCGTGCGACCGTTTGCACCACCTAGCATATAATTTCTAAGCTGATTTTGGGAATGAAAGATCGCGAGATCGGTGTAGAGGACATGGGTGAGTACGCTATGCTGAAGGGATCTGGTGCAGGAGCAGGTGGAGCACTATACGAGAGCGATTTTGAAAATAACATTGCTCTTGAGTGGGATATTGCAACTCGTCAGAGGGAATGAACTCGTCCGCATCAGAAAGTGGCGGCGTAAGTATTTAAGATGGAGCGGAGTTGGACTTGAATTCGGAGATGCAGCACACACAGCCACGTAACGGAGGAGGGAAACTTCTACTCAAGCATTACACTCACCAGCGGCAGCAGGATCTACATTGATATTTCTATCTAAACCCGTAAGTAGATCGTCTGGGAGCCATCCGAGGCTATTTTTAAACAGTCCAGCCGGCGCCCTACTCGGTCAATAACCAATGCCTACAGCGCAAGATCAGGATCCTCAAACAAGGAGTCGTCCGAATTTATTTCCCAAGTGGCAAACATGTTCTTTGAAACTCAGGTCGTTTCTGAACAGTCTGTCTGAGGCTAGTAGTCCTGATCCACCCAGGGACATCTGAGCGTGCAGCGGTGTATACATACGCAACCTATCTCGACCCTCCCGTAGGCAGAGCAAAGTAAAGGAAGATAGTCATGGTCACCAAGGCTCCAAGCTTCAAGCTGCGATGGCACCACCTATCAAGGACAGTATGTAATATGTTGATGAACGAGCAAGCCAAACTTTCTGAACTTTATAATTGAGCGCCCCTAAATGATTGACAGCATCGGTTGACATTCCAGCTACATTTAAAACAATAGCCCCTTCCGAGAAATTACACGCACAGGTTTTTGGTGGTATAATGGCATCAGGATTCAGGGCCCACAATGTATGTAATTTTTTATGAGGGGCCTACATACATACTGATTGTTCTGAGTCTAGCTGTCAATCGGTCACCATCATGATGGCGATATCTCTACTTAGCCTGTCGAAGTCTTTGAAGCGGGCAGACCGTTAAGTCGCATCCTCACGATGATGCACTCTCAGTTCTGGATATTCAAACGGCTCGTTGCGGCTCTAATTCCCGCCGTTCTTGCTCAAGCGGACTATATCATGGATGACACCAATAGTACAATAAGCTATATTGGACCAACCTGGACCCGTTACACTGCTGCTCGTTTCACGACGGCAAAGATTTCCCAGCTCTTCAACGGTACTCTGTAAGTTGCGGCGGAAACACTTAGGATCACATTACTGATACTACAGTGTCTAGAACCCGTAAGGTACACTTTGTCTGTGTCGCACCATCTCTCACACATAGCCTATTGTAGACAGCACTTGTGGAACGCAGGACGACTGCTACGTTACAATCCCCTTCGTTGGTCAGTTTAGTGGTGTTAACTCTCGCCGAACTTCATCCTGACAATATGTGATTTAAAAGGGTCTGGAATAGATGTCTACAACGTGATCAGAACACAGCTCAATATGAGCTTTACTATTGACGGCGGCTCACCATCAACATTTGTTGAGATCTGGTAAGATGCCGACTTGCGCGCTTAGTTGCAGATGAATGCGCGAGGTGAGATCAGATTATTCTTATGTGTGACTACATTACTATTGTTAGCTATTCCGTGTCACACTACCTACTACTAGCTGGTCGGCTTGCCCTCCTAACAACATTTACTTATTCAGCGGAGAGCGGATGCTATGTTTTCAACAGGCCATCGCAACTGCCAATGGAAGGTTGTTCCAATAGATCAGTGTACAATGCCCAATCATTAACCTATGATACTCATGCACTGAATATCACCATGCTCACATATTTACAAGACCCGACGCTCTCACCGAACTATAATGATTTCTTTTTCGACTATGCAGTTATAAATACATCCTCCTCTGTGGTTTTTTCTTCTACATCCTCTGCGATTCCTTCTTCTACATCCTCCTCTGCGGTTCCTTCTTCTACTGGAAACCTCGCGCCCTCGAGTCAGCGGTCATCGTATGTTTTACTTTCTCCTTGCGGCGGGGGGTTACTGATTTTCTACAGTAAACAATAACCTGCTATCATTGGCGGAGCCGTTGGTGCCGTTGTTGCTGTAATTTCTATTGTGCTTGCTGTGCTCTGCTATCGAAAAAGAGGCCACTTGCGCCGGCGACCTCGCCTGGAGATTGACCCACAGCCAATAGAGTCTTCGTTCCATCCCACTACGTTCATTTCAAATCCACCTCGCCAGGCAAATGCATCGCACGACTGGTCACCATCCAGTCTTCTGTCCGGAGACACCACTGGCAGTTTGCAGACCAACGATATCTCGCCGCCGCCCATTTTACCGAAATCTAGTATACCCTCCGTCGCCACTCATGTTCCGACCACATTGGCGTACTCTTCGTCCAGCAAATTTTTACGGTCTGCAGAGACAGCGACCGTTGCTCCTGATCCAGGATCAATGGCCATGGTCACAAATCCCACTCGTCTCACCGAAGAACAGTCTGAATTAGTACAGGGTTTGATCAGACATCATATCCCTCTAGCCACTGTTGTGGGTGTTATGGAGGGCATGTTGAGGGAGGGAGCGTCAGGTGCCAAGGATTCTGGAAGTCGGATTACACAGAGCGATGGGCGTTTGGAGGCAGGAAATCCTCCAGATTATCATTCTGTACAGCATTGATGAATATACTTAATACTATGATATTATGACCATTCATTCTATCATCATCGAGTCGTCTCTTATAATTATTGACTTCACTCGCGGCCAGCGCTGTTACATTGCCTGGCTACCCCTGGTCATATTCAATTTACCGAGGAGTTCCCTCATCGATCCTCTGTACACTACCATCAGGCTCGAACGCCACATGATCAAACTGGCTTCGATGAAAATGTCAGTGTGGCCATACGCTGAAGACTGGAGTTGCACATACTTGAACGCACAAGCCATCAGATCATCCATGACCGTGTCTACCAGTGGCATCAGACTATCACTAGCATCCATATCCACTGGCACTTCCACAGTAACACGGCCCAATGTCGACTTCCATCGTCACCACGAGTCAACACCACTGGCATCGCTATCACCATGCGCATATAGACGGCCTAGGATATGTGCCCGTGTACGTGTGAGTTCCAACTTGACGTCAGCTGGGCCTAGGTTGGAGTTGGAGTTAGAGTTGAAGTTGAAGTTGGGTCTGTTGAAGAGTCGAATGTTCATGGGAGCGTCGTGACGAACTTCGAAGAGGGAGCGGAAACTGCAGGAGCCTGTTGAACGTGCGAGTGGGTCGTTTCGTCTTCGTCTTCCACCGCCGCTGAGGCATGCTGTAGATCCTAATCCATCACGCCCTCGTTCTCGCACTCGATTCAAAATATCGTACATCCCTATTTCTAGATGGTATTTGAGGTCATTAGGGTTTAGCTATGACTTGGTCCATCCCTTCGTCTATAAATCTCACGGATACAGCTACGAAAGCGAATATACGTACTGGGCACCGAAGTTCTTCCTCTTCCCGTTCACATTCACCAGGGAAGCTTGCCTGGGTCTAAGTCTCACTCGCGTTCACAGTCCGAAGTCCTTTCTTGTTTTGTTTTGTAGAGATCTTGGTGCGGCGTCCTGTCACACCGCCTATGAGATAAGCAAGCTCGCTGGGGGGAGAAAGCGATTGCTTTAGTGCCTTTTGCGGAGCTGATGTTGGTTACTCGTGCGTCGAGAGAAAGATAGAAGAGACTGAGATGAGGATCGCGAGGCCGGCACAGAGGACATGGGTGAACACGCTACGCTGACGGAATCGCCCCGGGCCAGTGGTGCACAGACTGAGTGCTAGACCAGACCGATTTTGAAATATGCGGTAACATCAATGTTGACTTCCGTCGCCGCCATGAGTCAACACCATCGCCATTGCCATGCGCATATAGACGCCGGCCTAAATGTGCCCGTATCTATGTGGGTTCCAACTTGATGTCTGCTGGGCCTGGGGTCGGAGTTGGAGTTGAAGCTGATGCTGAAGTCGAGGTTGGGATCTGTTGGAAAGTCGAATGTTCATGAGAGCGTCGTGACGAAGAGGGAGCGTAAACGGCGGGAGCCTGCTGGACTTGCAAGTGGGTCGTTTCGTCTTCGTCTTCCACCACCGCTGAGGCAGGCTGTACTTAGACTCGATTCATCTAAAGAGCCTCGCACTGTCACGGTCTTATGTTTCCACGACGAATCAACGTTCTATGCTCACGATCGTCAAAAGAAGCGCTGGGTTCACAAATCACCATCGTCAGACCTTGTAATACATAAGTTCCTGGACATCAGAGAGACATCAAATCATTCTCCGTTCCTCAACACCCAATGTCGCTTCTGCCATCCTTTCTTAAACAATCATCTGCTTCGGTCAAAACTTCTGCCCATCCATTCAGCAATGATCCAGTGAAAACCAACATATTTAAAGCTGTGTTTCGTCCAATTCGTAGAAACCCAGCAAAGAACGAAGGCCAAGAGGCCGTTGTAGATGGTATCCCAGATGGACCAACAATAATAGATCCGGTTACTATCAATGGCGCCAATCCCACTCCGAGTCCCAGTTCCGAGGGACTTCCTGTTGGTCCGTCGATAATTGAGTATCCAAGTATGAAGGAGGAATCGGCGTCGGATGTGACTCTGCAACTACCTCACCCCATTCCTGCTCGAGATAGCAACGAGCCGCCCAATACCATTCACTCAATTCTTGCAACAGCGCGCTCCGCTGCAAAAATGGGGCTTGAAGTCGTTAAGGATGCCTCCACTGTTTTTCCGCCTCTGAATAGTGTTGCAGGAGGTCTCTGCACGATACTGAAACACATTGAGGTGGATGTTCCCTCAAGCTGCGGTCTCAAGTAGCTGATGGTATGAATAGCAAACCGTTTCGAACAAGGATGACATGCGGAGGCTCAGGTCCCGTATCGAAACGTTGATCGCGTCTCTCTCTGATGATTGTGACGAACCGGAGAAGCAGCGGAGGACGTCCTTGAAAAGGTAATTTCCGGTCGATGAGTAGTTTCGACGCTTCTTATCTTATTGTTCGCAGGACACTCGATACGGCTTTCCTAGAACTGGATATGATAATGCAGCAAGGGAATATCTCTGCTTTCTTCAATAACTCTGATCAGGCTGGTGTGCTGTCAGGGTTTGCGAAGGAGATTGGAGATGCAATTACAGATTATCAAGTAAGTCTGTTCCAAACACCGTCTATCGTCTATACTACTAACCTAATTGCTACAGACGGCCTTGCAACACGCTATCTATAAGGAAGTTATGGTACGTTGTTTTAATTCGAGTACTTAATTTGATATTCTTCTGACGATTATTATTGCAGGAATCTGGTATATATTACATAATCATCTGCACTGAAACCTACAAAAAATATTAACGAGAAATTCAGGCGATATGACCTGGATGGATCGCTTATCCCACACGAAGGATGCCTCTCATTTGGCTGGGCACAGAAAAAGGTGCTTATCTGGAACGCGAACGGAGATATTACGGAAAATCGAAGATTGGATCAAGGATCCTACAGCAAAACGTGTTTATTGGCTCAATGGGATTGCTGGGATCGGAAAAACGACCATTGCCCAGACTATTGCCGAACTGACATTCGAGATCAGGCTTTTAGGTGCCAGTTTTTTCTGTTCACGCGATTTCAACGACAGGAGGGAACTCGTTCACATATTCCGTACCCTCGCATTCCAGCTCGCCTGTCAGTATGCGGGCTTCCGGTCTCATCTGGTCGACGTTATCAAATCACGCCCAGATGTTGCCAGCTATTCCTTGTCTGAGCAGTTCCAACAACTGTTGCTCGGGCCCCTTCTGCGTAGTAGCTTGGAGACGGTTATTATCATTGACGCTCTGGATGAATGCATAGATCCTGAACCAGCATCTGCCGTACTGTCTATCCTAGCGCAATATGTCGACCGACTACCCCTTGTCAAGTTCTTCATCACTGGAAGGCCTGAGCCTCAAATTAACGCAGGGTTTCGGATTCCTTCCCTCCGACCTCATACTGAGACGATGATTCTGCACAATATCGAGCCAAGCTCTGTCGATCGCGATGTCACGACATACTTTCGCGCTCGGTTTTCGGAACTTGTAGCGATAAGAACAGACTTGGGGTTAGGAGATGGCTGGCCTGGAGAAAGGGATATTGCAATACTTGTCCGCAGATCGAGCGGGTTGTTCATTTATGCGGAAACTACGTTCAGGTTCATCAGCTTGAAAAATACGAATCCTCGGAGGCAACTCCTTATCGTTAATTCACCAGATACCAGCGTCAACAAGGCCTTGCTACCAGTGGACACCCTCTATACGCAGATACTTCACCTCGGTTATGATGCCAATGATGTCGATGTATACAAGCTAGATGGGTTATTTGAACAGTTCAGGACGATTGTCGGTAGCATTGTACTGCTATTCGATCCTATGTCTATTGACGACCTCGCTCTCTTCCTCGAATTGGACCCCATGGACGTATCGACATCTATAAGCTCTCTACACTCGTTACTGGTCGTTCCTGACCAATCTTCCGACTTTGTCCGCATTATCCACAAATCATTTCCAGATTACATCACCGATCCCAAACGATGTACAGATGATAGGTTCTGCATCGATTCGTCCACCCGTCATGCGGAGATGGCTTTCCTGTGCCTGGATTTGATGAATAAGGTGTTGAAGAGGAACATTTGCGATCTTCCACGCTACGCGATGAACGATGATGTGTCCGACCTCTCGAAGAGGAAGAAAAGATTCATCAGCAATGCATTGGAGTATGCATGTAAATTCTGGGCGGATCATCTTCACATGGCAAAAATTGGCGACAAGGAACTTATCTCGAAGATTGTCGCATCCCTCACTAAATTCTTCCGGGGCTATTCGCTTCCCTGGTTGGAGGTTTTGAGTATCTTAGGCAAGCTTGCAGTGGCGGTCCATGCATTGAACAAGGCTGTCCAGTGGCTTTCTGTTGTAAGTCAACGTCTCTCTTTTTTTTTTTTGACTGGCAATCAACTCTCATTACCAGCTTGAATGCGACGCAAAAGAAGCTACTGCAGCAACAAAGGATCTTATCAGGTTTACTCTTCTCTCCTTCGATGTGATTAAGCTGTCCTCTCAACACGTATACCACTCTGGATTGCTGTGGTGTCCTTCATCTTCACTGACCCGGACTCTGTACCAACATGAGCTTAGGTCAGAAGTGAAGGTCATGCGCGGAATCGACCTTCAATGGGGATCCTGCATTCGAACGATACCTGTCAACCCCGGTCCCTTTGTTCACTTCGGTGTTCGTGCAATTGCAATTTCACGCAAAGACGACATGATTGCATTTTGTGACTCGGAGAACAGATATCATATTTCTGATGCAGCCTCAGGATCAGTCATTTCCGTTTTTCAAGGATCAGCACGAGCGACATCTGTAACGTTCAGTGCAGACGGTTCTTTGTTTGCTTCTGGAGACAATGGCGGGGATATCAGAATCTGGGATATCCAAACTGGGATCTGCAAAGTGTTGTTCCAGGGGGGAAGAAAGAATTGTGTTGAGTCCATCGCCTTTGCTCCCAAGGGAGCCTTGTTGGTTTCTGGTACCGACGATGGCAGAGTTCGGATATGGGAGGTGATATCAGAAGAATCGCCACTGAAACGCACTATGAAGGCACATACATCTCTCGTGACATCTGTGTGTTGGTCCAACGAGGGGTCGAAGGTATTATCTGGATCGCTCGATAACTCAATGAAGATATGGGATGCGTCTACCGGAGATTGTCTCCATATAATGCGGGCCAAAATATCGATTTACCGCGTCGCATGGTCCCCAGACGGATCCAAAATTGGTTTGTCAACAAAGAGCGAGATTACAATATTCGATGCACGAACGTACCACCAACTTGGCTGCTTTGAAACTAGTTTGGGGAAGTCTTTCGACTTTTCTTCAAAAGGGGATCATGTCATTTACGGTTCAGGAAAATCAATACTTGTTCGAAGTCTGAATCTTGACACCATCGTATCGAGATTTGTTGGACATACCTATAATGTCCAATCGGTTGCATCGTCTTCTGGCGGAACCTTCGTCATCTCTGGAGGGCAAGATGGATATGTGAAAGTATGGCGGTTCGGGAGTGGCGAGCAAAGATCTGACCACGAGCAGGAGAGATCCAAAGTCTCCTCTGCGGTATCATTCTCCCTGAATGGACGACTCAAGCAAAGATCTGACCACGAGCAGGAGAGATCTGAAGTTCCCTCTGCGGTATCATTCTCCCCGAGTGGACGACTCATGGCGACCGCTACTAGTGGCAAGGGAGAAGTCGTGCTGTGGGATGCAATGACATATTCGCACTTTGTCACATTGTTCCTTGATCCAAAACAAGTAGGATCGCAACCTCCTCGTTTAGCTTTCTCCCCAGACTCGTCACTCGTTGGCTGTGGATTTGGGCCGTACAAGTCGATTCGGATCTGGGACGTGAGCTCTGTTGTTTCCGACCTCCCCGTTTCAAACTTCAATCGGTTCTGCTTCTCGCCGGATGGAAACACACTTGGAGTTGTTGAAAATCGAGTGGTTCAATTGTGGGATGTGCTCCGAGGAAATATACTTGCAGAGTTGACTTGGACCGAGGTTATCGGAGTAACGAAGATAACCTTTTTTGAAGATGGGTCTGGGATACTGATTACAAGATATCGGTCCGATCCAATCAAGCTGGACATTATCGCGTCGTCTAGTGGACTCCCGTTAAAATTTGTCCCATCCTCCAACGAGAGCCCTCGGGTCATTCAAGTTGGCACCTACAAGTTGGCATATACCTATGAGTGGGTTTTGGATTCGAAGAACCGGCGTGTGTGTTGGGTACCCCCAGATCAGAGATATAACCCATCTAGTTCTTTAGAGGATGCGCAAGGTTCAAAGATCGCTTGGGGTAGTCGCAGAGAACTCATCTATCTTGATTTTTCGCGTGTTTCTATCGACACTGATACTAGTAATCACTAATTTATCGCAACTGTACTACTACTAACCTAAGATCAATAGCTCTACTTTGCATTTGTACCTACAGTCTGAATTGTGCGTAGAGAATAAACTAATGAGGTGTGTCTAATCTAACGTAGAGATTCCAAGTTTAAATGTTGTTTTGAATATACCCTTCGGAAATCAAGATTGAAATAATTCTCCAGCAGTCTGAAAACTATGGCAAAAAGTTTCAGTACCAGTTTCTGGAGCAGCACCTCGCAAGCCTTAACAGTATTGCCGATAACTTGAATTGTTGGTATCCTGAAACAGTAACCAAAATTACCAGCTTCAGAACTGTCAAAATGAAGTGTATAATGAGCATGCTTACATTGGTCCCATAACTCTGGAAGCTGGACTCGGAGTGCTGTAATAAATAGCAAGCACGGGGGGGGGGAGGTGCTCGACATCCACAATCATAGACCGTAATGACTAGCGCAAGATAATGACGTCGTCATTCTGTATGCAACCCGCCATTTTTCTGTTAATGTAAAGACGAGAATACTGTGAGGTAGGGCCATTACGATTCGGAGTTAGGGTAGCCACTGGACGCTGGCGCCAGGCATTCAGCAGGTTGAAACACGTTCCCCAGCGTGCTGCAACCGACCAACAACCACGTGATGAAGGGATTTTCCTGTGGCAAAGAAGTCACCGCCCGACAGTGAGCACTCGAGTCTGCAGTCCTCTGCTTGGTATATTCAATACTCGTGCATTTTCAACAAAAGGGCAACTTCCTCCTGACATATCCGTAAGAATGACAGCTATATCCATTCTGGCTCAACCGAAGATCGTCAACTGGCAGCAGCACTGCCTGTGCACAGTCGTTGGATTTGCAAGGTACTGAAGAGCCTCACGGCTTCGACAGGGTCTTGCGCGTAACGGTGATCTTGTAGAAGTTCTCCTGATGATACTCAATGAGCTGCGGCTCGGGATCCATCTCCTCCACGTGCCTTTTGTCCTCCTGCACGAGAGAGGGATCCTGAGGGATCCCGAGGTTTCGATCAACCACACGGACATCGGTGCATTTGCCCCCCCCGCACATGAAGAGTGGTGCTTACGTATGTGTTTTCGCTGGCGAATGAAACAGTTAGCGAAATCGTACCCGAGCAAGGCGAGGAGATGGGCGACAAAATCACCAATGGGAAGTTCCTCCCCAGGTAGAATTGGCATCGCCTCTTCCAGATAGGTTTCGATCACCCTTGTGAGCTGTCCCATTACGGATGGCTGAGGTAGAGTGGGATTTCTGGAGAAAGTGGCGGCTGGTGAACAAGCCGATTCAATCTGGTGTCTGTCTGGAAAATTGATGTTACGTAAAACCTGTACTTACACGCCTGAGTCGCCTCTCTTTTTGTGCAGTGCATAGCTACAATGCGTTGTTCTTGGGAACTGGCACGCGCACTGCATCATGCCTCGATGCAATGAGGTCGTATTAGCCTAGGCGCACAGTTCACATAGACTGGTGACCTTGTCTGTCGTACGAACATAGTAGGCAAGCAACTGTTATATCCCTGAACTCCTCTTCGTCCCAGAAACTTGAACATTTATGGCCACAGTTAACAGTCCTCTCAAGACCAGTACCTTGTCACCTCAAGATCACTCCATCCCTCCAAGAGATGCAGATACCTTGGGTACCTTGTCCCCACTAGTCAATGAAGATGACAATGCGGCAGCTGCCTTAACTTTCGAATCCTCCGACCCGCCGAATATTCCATCCACAGTTTCGTCTGATCAGACAACCCCCTCGGTGCCTCAATCGTCCAACCCGCTGAATATTCCTCTGCCATCGTCGCATTCCTCAGCTGCACCCTGCACCCAGCCCAAGTAAGCTTCCCCTTCCATGCAAGAGAACCCTAACGAAATTACTTTCCCAGCGAACCCAACGCCCACACACCTCCCGAGACCACAACGTCGCTTTTCGCGAATTCAACAGGACTCTCTATCATTGGCGGACAGTTTACTGGCGTCGGTCGCGATTATAATCATTACAACCACAGTCACGGTATTCGTCAGGGCGATTCGTATCTCACCTTCCAATCGCCGACCACGCCAGCCTCGGGTGCTAAACTTCCCATCATATACCCTGCTCCCGTTCTACTAGAAGCAGGAGCTACCTCAATGATCTCGTCGCGATCGCGGGATAACTCACTACCCACTTTTTAAATCCTGCTGCTATGACAAGGAACCAGTATTTATAGCTCCGAGTCCAGGCAGCATGTGGTCCGTACTTGAAGTTTTTTTGCTTCCTTCTGACTGGATGATTGCGTTGAATCAGGGACCCATGGAAAGATCCTGTTGCGACGCCAGGTCAATATTCGGAGCAGCTGAGGTGCATACGTTCAAGCTCGCATCAGCATAAAATCTGATTTCTCTTTTGGATCAGTTTGTACGAATCGTACGATCGTGAACTAAAGCAAGATATAAATGCATGGCAGGAGCCTGAGTACAACTTAGGCCCTTTTATGATACTGTCTCCCGCCTTCAACGATGGCAACTGGTCAATGTAGGTATCAATCTTTCTGGACAAGTATCGCAGTTCACTGAATCTCGACCTGCAGTATTAGATCACCCGATGGATCATCCGTAACCGACGGCCCCTATGATGGAGATGCCGACATGCAAAGCAGGTCAGTCTTCTTCTTTTCTAAAGGCCTTACACAAGGATAACATACTAACGTAACTTGCGGGATACTCAGCCCCCTCCTTCCGGGCCTCCACTCCATTGAAAACCGACCAGACACAGACACGGGCAGCCCTGTCGTACCTGCATCCTCGCAACTGTCCGATGTTGAGGATCCAATATCCGAGGCTCGTGTACAGCAATGGCAAGATTCGACATTACGAGAACGCACTTCAAGCTTGTCTGCCGCGCCGTTTCCTACCTTAAACAACATCTCGCCAACGTGGATATCACATCTTCCGATCAATTGCCCTCGATTGATTGAATCTTGACTGGCGTTAGACCACCTGGTGAATTTTCCTCAGGCTCATGCGAAAGTGCCAAAGCTGGGGATTCCGACATACAGAACAAGTGAGCATTTTTTCCCCTTCGAGCCTCATGTAGGAATAACATGCCAGTGTCCCAGGATGGCCAGCACACACCTTCCGAGACCTCCCTCCACCAAAAACCAACTGAATGCCGAAATGGGTGGTTCCGTCAATGCCAGCGTTTCCCTCAGCCCCGTCATACCCGCATCCTCTCAACGCCCAAACGCCAATAGGAGCTGCCCCATCGATGCCAATGTTTCCATCAGTCCTGTCGTACCCCCACTCTTCCAACATGCAAACGCAGGCACGGGCCCCCGCGTCAACGCTAGTGCATCCTTCGACCCCACATCCTCTCGGCCGTCCAAGAGTAGACCTCGCGGCTGGCACAATCTAGGATGGATCAAGTATAAGCTTCCCGACGGAACAGTATACTACCATCACCGAACACGCCGCGTCACGGCCGACGCGGACCTTTCCTCGGACAATATACTCGGGATCATCACTGCCTTTCTAGAACGACAGGAGGGTGGGAGTGTGTCACAGGGGGTGGAGCTGTGGATTAGGTGGGGGCGGAAGTCCACTCGGGACTTGTTCATGCCAATGGGGTACTGGGTTGATCATAGGAAGAGGGTGGTGCAGTCCGGTGCGAATACGATGAATCAGAACATGAAGGGGACGAATGCTATGGCTGATGATCGTGAGTGGTATATATATATTGCTTTGGCTGTTCTCAAGTGTGGGTAATGGACGTATAGACATGGAGAGCAAGTATTGGGCATTTACCAAGGCGCACCCCGCACATGTCTCTCTTCCTGCCCGTATAAAGGTTGAAGCTATGGAGGTGTTGGAGTGGGCATGGGCTGGTATGTACCTCTTGTATCATGACGGGTCAATGTGCTGATTCACGCGTAGATGGTCTACTGCTCTCACAATGTTCTACCGCCGTTCTGTTTACCGAGCAAGAATGCCAGAGCCTCATGTCAATCCTTCGTTCCTTCCACAAAGGTGAGACGATCTGCTCACTCTACAATGCTGAAGTATCTCATTCTCTTTCAGACCAACATGGTGCAGTTGTTCAAACACGTGTTGTCTCCAGGATTCTCTTGAGAGCTGGTATGGAATCTTCTGCCATCTGCTACATTACAGATCCTTCACAACTTTGTATTCACAGCAATTTGGCGACAAAGACACCCCCGTTCGCTTGAAAAGCCTTTTCTTAGCGATGTCAGCAGCCCTAGTATCTTGAGCTGTGCCCTGCTCGTGTTCATCCTTGGCCTTTCCGCGATATGCATCCAAATCCTACACACGCTCAGGCCCCGAACGACATCTGCTGCACGGAAGAAAGAAATGTTATGGGCATAGATGAGGCAGTTTGGATGGGCACTATTGCCATCACATCTGTGATAGATCCTATGGCTGGCTAATGCTCTGAAGCCTACCCGGGTCGACACGCGATCGACAGTGACAATCGGCACCACGCACCATCGACAGGCAGGGCACTCGACGCGTCATGGGGATGTCGAGTAATAGAGATAAGGCGTGGTTGTAGTGAGCATTTAGCAACGTTGGAGCTTGGAGACATGCAGGCACATGTTAATGTAGTTGAACTCCGTAATAGGTGTGGTAGTGGTGCCTGCAGGAATGGTGTTCACTAGCGATGTTTGGTCGCCCCAAAGTTGTCATGGATGTCGGTGAACCCTGATGGAGTCTAGGGCCAGATGCGACTGGTATTACGGCGGACAAAGAAGACGCCATGGGAACGGAGTAGCCTAGTAGTGAAGAAGGGATTAGGAATCAGTAGTATCGGGCGTCTAGAAAGTGATACGGTGTAAATCCCTTTGGTTGGCAAATTCAGCGAACAATATCCTCGCATTGCGCTAAGTAGGAAAGGAGGATCCAGTGTTTACGGTAAGCCTATTTCAACGCTCTCACCTCGTTGTGACAGCGATGCACGGCGAATATAGGGGCTTCAGGTTGTCGGTTAGTAACCTTCATATGTGAATTCACGTGTGGCTGGACAGTTCTTTCAGATAGAGCCATCGGAGACCGCCTGACTAAGCCGTATGCAATGGGTCTGTCAAAGTTTGATTGTCAGCCTATATATTCATATGCGAGCAAGCAGGGTGGAAAACTGAGAACCCCTTACGACCCTGCTTCATACCCTCGAAACGTAAAACCCCGTAAACTGCACCACCAAGCTCCTCGACCGACGAAAAGGTCTTGCAACCATGACGCGGTCCGGTTACGTTCGCAGTACTAGAGTGACAGGCAGGTTGATTGTTAGTTCACGGTAACTTACCCCACTCCTCGGAAGCGATGATGCAATCCTGTACAAGGAGTTGGCGAAGCGGTATAGCCCACGGATGTGCAAGTGTGGGTTAAAATTTTTGTCGAGCCCTTGGAGGTGAAGCTACTACATTAAATGCGAGGTAGAATTAGGATGATGATGCTTATGATCTAGGCGTAAAAACGACACACCTGGAAGACTAAATCAAACGCGGTATGGCATGAAGCTAGTGGCGAACTGCCATTCTCGTTTATCTGTGGGAGGAGAAAGGCAAATGCTTCAGCATGAGCATGGAAAGGTACAGTAATTGAGGAACGTACTATCACCATGCTGTCTGAGTGAAAATCCAGTATCACTCGAACCCCCATCCTGCCTCATGATGATATACATCTGGACGACCCTACTTACCTTGAGCTTCGAAACCAGTCTTTCGTTGATGCACTCGTTGTGTGGATAACCGATGATGAGGTGGAGCTTTTGATGTACTTGAGATGCCATTGGATCGAGGTGCGTATCCCTACGAATAAGAGAATGAGAATGTATGGGTCAATGTTTTCATAGAACAGCGTGACATGACCTTACCTGGTACTGGTAAGTAGACTAGTACTGCGTCGAGGCTGCAGGACTACGAGGCTGCGGTACTGCGACATGACGACATGGCGATACCGCATTACAGCATGACAGCATGACAGGTCGTACGCAGATATCCAGGCCCAACTCAACGTCTACATTCCATAACTTCCACTATCATCCCGACATCGTCCTCCCTATTATATCGCCATCACCATCACTGTCTGCATATAACATGGGAATGGCCCATGTGTGTATCGTGACCGAGTTTAGGGGCGCCGGTAATGGCTGCTGGGACTGGAGTTGAGGTTGAGGTGGGATGAGTGCTAAGATAGAGAGTCGGATGGTGTGTGATGTAACCAGGACACTGCGAGACCGTCTAGCGAGCAGAGCACGTCCTACGTCCATGTCCGCATACACAATTGAAAACATCGATGTCGACTCCCGCTGCCACTGTTGACGTCATTCCTATCCCTGCAGTCGCAGTTATCTGTGTAAAGTTGGCCTATGTAGATGTACGAGCCCCAGGAGATATTTGTGGCGCGATGATAACTGGTTCTGGAACTGTTTTGAGTTCAAGTTCCTCGTGACCAACAAGTCCAAATTCCAAAACCATACACTGATACAGCCACCTGGAACGTGATCAACAGCTTCAAGTTCCTGAATCCTGATCCATCATCACCACTTTATCACTTTCAAGTCGGAACGAACACTCATGCGGTATCGTGACTAGGCGACCCCCAAGTTTGAAAGTTTTCTGATTGGTCACTCGAATCGCCCCCGGGGAGACGCCAGCGTCATAATATCATATACGCAATGCGCTCCATATCTACGATGATATTCAGGGCTCACTTCGACAACTTAGTAGATGCATATATAACACCTACTCGACTTCGAGAACGAATCCAGATACATACTCTATCAGGTAGGTTGTCGCCGCCGCTATACCCTCCCTTGAGCCGGAAACATTGGCCTATCGTAGCCTCACTAGTACAATGATGTTCTCGGGCCGCAACTGTGGTACTTGAAGTCATGGTTGAACGCTGAAACTTTCCCCGTCTTCCGTCTTCCGTCAGGGGTGCCTGCACACTCTGGCATCTGGCACTCGTGATTCGTCACGGTGATTTTTTTGGCTGTGGCCAGAAGTGCGACAGGCGAGGACATCAGATCCCGTTCCCATTGCTTCAGCCTGAGCGTGTGGAGAGATCTGACCTCTGGACCGCCTTTTATTTATTTTTAATTCTTTTTCACACGAAGGGACGGTGTTGCGGCTGCCATTGGGACAGAAGGGCTTCTTGGGCTGTTTCGTTGAAACGAACTGATCGTGACGTACACTTCAAGACCAAGGATGAGTAACGGTTTTTGCTGTTGCTTTTGCTTCTGTTGCTAGTGCGTATCAACGATGGCATCTGTGTTGAACTGGTCTCCACTGATCGTAGCGCGCGCACGTTTCTCCGTCGCTGTCCTTTTAAATACTCACTATCTTCTTCAAAAGTCACCAAAAGCTACACCACCACCGCCACAGTCTTTATTGATTAGGATGCTCCTCTTGGGTGTTACAGCCTTCTTTGGGATTGCCGTGTTCGCAGCGAACGGTACACCTGCCACGCCTACTGTAGATACCAGGGTCGGTCGTTTACCTTGTGAGTCTCCTTTGCGGACACTGGGATCTGCACCTTGGTATACTAACAACGCGTGATAGTCATGGGATACAATAGTATGTGTCTCAATCCCAATCTACTCGTGCTCTACACAGTGTTCGCCTGATGATCATTCGCTGCGCAGCCTGGAACGAATATCACGTCCGTGCGTTCTCCATCATACACCCTTCCCCTCTGACTGCCTTCTACCAGTGCGACATCAACGAGACTGTTGTCATCCTCAATGCTAACCGCCTGAAATCACTCGGCTTCCTCGTCAGCCCCTCCCACCTCTCAACGACGCCAAGACCTGACTTTCTACAGGATGCCGGATACAACTATGTGAATGTCGACGATTGCTACGCGGAGACACAAAGGGATTCTAATGGCGATATCGTTGCCAGTGCGTCTCACCGTCTTCCCTCCGCCCCTTTCCTCTTTCTAAATAATTGAGAATTATAGATCAAGCACGGTTCTATTCGGGGATGAAAAGCCTAACGGACAGTCTCCACGGCCTGGGATTGTGAGTGTCTTGCTTGAAGTCGGTGTTTGCCGAAATCCTCATGATGCTTTGTATGTGTATAGCAAAGCCGGGATCGTACGCTCTACTCTCCTCCGCCTTGTCCGTCGAGGAAGCTGATTCGTATCCGCGCATGTGGCCATTGTAGTACAGCGACTCCGGATGGGAGACCTGCGGTGGGTTCCCTGGTTCATACCAGAACGAAGCTAGGTAATGCTACTAGTGAACATGTAGTACTTTCCGTTGACATTCTAATGGAATCGGTGTGTAGGGATATAAAGTTATTCCAGGACTGGGGTTTCGATCTGCTCAAGTCAGTCTACATGTCGAATTCTTAAAAGGGTCTTTTTTAAAGTTTTCTTCTTACATCAAGATACGATAACTGCGCAGGTGCGTCTCATAATCCGAATAATTATCATTACACTTCACCATTTATACATAGTCCCGTTCGACGAAGTAATCAAGGAAGGTATAGTCGGAAGTGCGTGCACCGCCCTCATTCTACTTATTTACTTGCAGCTTACCCTGTAATATAGAATACACACGCATGTCCAACGCTATCAAGGACCTGGCACAGTCTTCGGGGAAACCTCCCATCTTGTTCTCGTTGTGCGAGTGGGGCAGGGTGCTGCAGTTCCTTACTTCTGCAGCTGTTCTGTTCGCTGATGGGATCCTGTGTTTGGTTTTTCCTATGGTAGGAGCAACCATGGTTGTGGGCTAGGGATCTTGGACAGACTTGGAGGGTGAGTTGCCTTTCGGCGTTGATTGATTGATACTGATGTGTCTTGCTATAGACCACTACGGATATCGGTATGTCTCTGTCTCCCCCATCTTACCCGTCGCAGTCGGCTAATTCGCCCCTTCGTTTTGGTATGTAGACTCGAACTGGCAGACAATCATGGCTCTCCTCAACGAGTGTGTATCCGGTTGCCGGCATATGAAATCGTATACCCACTCTCAATCGTGACCTCCAGGAACTCTTTCGTCTCATGGGCCTCGGACTTCTACGGCCACAATGACATGGACATCGTTCGTTCCTGCTTTTATATATTTTATTCAATCCAAGGCTTACTTCGAGTTATATAGCTTGAAGTGTGCGTTTCGAAGATCAGTGATCGTTGTCGACTGGCTGATTCTGGCTGTGTTATAGAGGCAATGGTGCTCTCACTTACGACGAAGCGAAGTCACACTTCACAGCTTGGGCACTGATGAAATCCCCTCTTTTAATTGTACGTCCTCTTCTTCCTCTGCATTTCTCACTCAGTCACTAACATCTGCAGTCAACAAATGTAAGCACCTTAGCTCACAATCAGCATCCTACAAGCTTATTATACAATCCTACAGTTAGTCTACATGACGCCCAGTACGAGGGAGATCCTGCAGAATCAGGAGATCATCGCTATCAACCAGGACCCGGTTGTGGGGACGGCTATCACGCCGTTTAGATGGGGCGTCAATGTGCGTGTGGTCCTTTCTACTTCGGCTTGGTTTGTGATGTTGATTGAACTGATTGGGTTTCGGTTTGATAGCCGGATTGGACATTCGATCCTGTGCACCCTGCACAGTATTGGAGTGGCAAAAGCCAGAATGGGACAGTTTTCATGTTGGTGCGTTTGTTGGCTCAATGGTAGTTGATGGGATTTATCTTTGACATTGTAAATTGTTGTCCTTGTTCTACCAGTTGAATGTCCTGGATCACCCTGCAGATATGTCCTTTTCACTGACTGAATCGCCTTGGATCCGTGCTGGAAGGCAATACTCCGTTCGTGTACGTCGCCATCCCTTCCAATTCTCGGTGCTTTGCACTTTTAACAAAAATGACCGCAGGATCTCTGGACACACACGGATAATGGCATTGTCGTGAGGAGCATGACCGTCCCGCAGGTCCCCGCGCATGGTGTCGTGGCACTGTTGTTGAAGGATGCCGGGGATGAGCCAGCGGGCACTCAGCCACCCTGTGCGGTGCCATACTGGTGCATGGATCAGAATGGCACGAGGGTTAGTTAGTGATGTTTCCAAAATAGGGAACGAAGTATGCCAGTCGAGCAGAAGTTCCTAGTCAAAAGCCGGGGTTGCAGTTGGACAAGTGTGTTTTGTACATGTAGCGCTTTCTCCTCCATTGTCGCAGCTGGACAGATAGTTCGCTACCATGCTTGTCCGCTGTACATGATACGTTATTTCAAATTATTGGCACACTCGTTTGTTTCATATGAGACGCTGGATATGCATTGATGAAAATTTCAGTGTGGCCATAGGATATGCCGCACACTCGAATCAAAGTAAGTAGGTCTTAGTCGTGAACTTTCAGCTCACACAACCACCACCATCAATGCTGTCTCCCTTCCTCCCCTCTGCTCTACCACTACCACCACCACCACTGTGTAGACATCTGCCACCACTGCTCCCATACCCAATCTGCCATCACCACCACCTGCTGGAACACAGCCCAAATGAATCATGATGCAATCTGCATCATTTAAAAGTTTTTTATTTTTTATATAAACTACCTGATTTGTTTCTCTTGTTCATCAGGAA
>QOVE01001942.1:0-12921 GCA_003521275.1 Tricholoma sp. MG99
GTAATCGTCCGAGATGCGAGATGCGAAATGCGTATGCGAGAAGCGCCCAATTTTGAAACCCCCTAATATCGTATAAAGACAGGTTATGCCCAAAGGCCCACTTACGCTGACTTTAGGTATATTCATCTTTTATGCAGAACTAGATTGCGTGCTCAAGGTCTCTGATGTAGCCCTCATCGAACTTCACAGTGGCGAAGAGGTCGCTGCCTACCCAAGGATTCGGCTGCGTGACGCTAAAAAAGTACGCAGAGTGCACGTTGCGCACTCTTCCCTGAGCGTTAGCATCTAGACTGGTTTCCAGAAGGATACACAGGAAGAACAGATGTAGCGTGCGAGACACGTTTCTTCCAAGAATAGACTACTACTGCATATAGCAGTCTAGCCTGTGTTTCCTACAGTGTGGAGCTGAGGTATGTTTAATGTCTCCTGAACGCCCCAAAGCATATTGACCGAAAGTTAAAGGCTACTATATAAGAAAACATTTCACAGTCAATTATGCGGGATACGAGCAAACAACTCACTACGGTATACTTACTATGTGCGTTATAGATCCGGTGGTAACTGATTTAAGCTGACACTTCAAACAAGCATGCGACATAATAGCTTTTACTTATCTGGGACTAAGGTTGTTCTTTTGGTCGTACATTTGTCAATGAGTTTCCTCCGGAAACTCGGGCGGACGGCCTATCAAGAGACAGTCTTGGGGCACAGGGAACAGCTGTTGCTGACTAAAACGACCCGATCTTAGTCCTAGTCGCATACAAAAGATCATGCGGTGCAAGTTGCACGCCCTAGCCTTCAGGGTTGCAGGCAGGTGCCGAGCCCGCAAATTGAGTAGGTACCGTGATATCAATATCATTGTACATGTTCTTTGATTGGCGCCTTTGTTAACTTACATTTCCCCTAGAAATCATAAGGTGGTAGACCACGGTGTAAGGGGTGGTGGTATAATGGGCAAAGACGAAGATAGAGAAAGTAAGTCAGTTGTCTACTACACTCGTGGTTTCGCTGACTTTCTTTAATTTAGGACAATCGAGCGATTATGATCAACTGAGGATATCTCGCGTATAACTGATGCTATTTAAAACCGTGGGCCCAAACTCAGAGTTCAGACTCTCCTTTCGATGATAGAGGGACTCAAGATCAGAATGATAAAATAATAAGCAGCGTATGCGTTAAATTAATGTCTATCTATAAGTACAATTGTGAGCTAAAATCCGCCTAGACATCCTTCTATGGACAACTCGTTAGTCACCACTCGAAAGCAGTCCTCCGTCCCTTGCTTCTTCATATGCCGCCTGCCCTTTCTTGGTGAAGGGGTGTGTGGCAAGAAAGCGAGCACAGCATTAAGCTCCTCCTGGGAATGTGATTGTGAAAGTGGGTATGTTGAATAATGTGCATTGGTGGATATCATGAGTATCGAGGACTGCTCTGGGGGGCAATTGTATATGTCCGAGTTATCGGATGCCTCGGAAGACGAGGATGATGAAAGATCAGGGACGAGCCCGGGTGGATTTGAGGGTGCGAAGCGCTCGTCGAGGACTTCTCGCTCGCAGGCTTCGAAAGCGCGGGGATGGAAGTAACATCCCTTTGGCGGCGTCCTGTGCACGTATACGGGGCTCGACTTGGGACTGTAAAATCTGCCACCGCGCTCTGGGAGGGCACATTCGTTTGGGGAGACGACAATGGGTGCCCGATCGTAGGTGAATGGAGAATGGGTGGTGTGTGTAGATGTTAGGGTTGGGGTAGGCGGGAAGTGGACATGTGGTGAGTGTAGCGGGCGTATGGATTGGAACGTGGAGGAATCAGGTGAGCGGCGAGACTTGAGGATTGGTCGGGTTGCCATATAGATGGATGGTCTAGCGGATAATTGACCAGCAAGAAAGCACTAAAAACCACAAAGGCTTTGTCGAATCACGACCTCAGGGTCGTACCCCCGAGTCCGAGGAGTGCGAGATGGAAGAAGACAGTGTCTGTGTAGCGCTGGTCGGTGTATCAGAGCAAGATGTCGCTCAAGGTCTAATATCACCACACATCGTATATATGATCGATCCGCGGGTCAAAAGAGGAATATATTGGGCACGTTTTGGTCAGACTGGTGTTGTGAATAATTGTGCGATGGCAGCTTGATCACGAGGCAGTGCGTACATAGCTTGTCGCATGGAAACCAAATTCATCACAATCTCCATGATGAGCTCCATGCCCTGTGACCGTCCTGATAAAACTAAGTAGTGCCGCTTAAACGTTGATATTGGAGCATTGGAAATACAATAACGTCGGCCGTTATTCTATGCGGTGGTTAAATTTACACGATTCAAAACAGGAATAGCGCTGATGGTACAACTGCGAGTAGGATACATACAATTGCAAAGGTTAATAAACCGATGAAAGTTTAGCTGACGAACATGGTTACTGAGAAAGGATCGCTTGTAATTGTCCAAGACGCGACCGTAAAGATGTACAACACATTTTTAAGTATCTGGACAAAGATCCGAGTTGGATTTGGCGCATCCAGACTGATCAATCATATTCTCTAAGGGCACGTGGCGGATAAGTGATGGTTGCTGTCGACCCACTCAGGGCAACGCTGAATGACGGAAATGCTGCGAATGGGTCATTCGGTGAAGGGGAAGCTACAACTGACTTTCGTAAACGTGCTTTGGGCGCTGGGCTGAGAGGCTGTGCAGCGCTCGCGATAGTCCGCATTTTAGGCTTCTTTGGGATACCCGGGGACCAAAGTGTGCCATCAGTCTTCCCGAAGAGAATGGGCAGTGTCGGTGAGGTCACTGCTCCTTGTGCACCAACTGGGCTGGGCTCCAAGGAAACAGACTCCCAGAAGGCGTGGCTGAGGCGTGTGCTGTCTGTTAGAGATCCATCTGCAGTGAGGTTGAGTGGGGGAGGCCTAGTAACGGTCACCCGAGGTGATTCCTGGACAGGGCTCAGGAACTGCTGTGCAGGGGGAGCCAAGTGGCTATGGGAGCTGATGCTACGCTTGGACTTAATTTCGAGTGACTTGGCGCGCGTCAGTGAGGAGGAGCGTTTGTCCGCTCCACTGCTTCGATCGGTCCATTTACCAGAGGTTTCTATGTCCCGAGAATTATCCTCTGAATCCGCCAAAGGGGATAATGGCGCCGAAGGAAACGGCGAGCGAGGATAGGAAGTCAATGCTTTGCCTAGACTATCTGCTCCTCGAGAGCCACGTGGCGGCAATTCCTCAAACCGAACGGCTGCTTTCGAAACGTAAGGCTTCGGAGAACGAGGGTCTTCCGAGATTGGGATAGCGAGGTGGCGCTCCGACTTGCGCTTTGCTGACGGTGGATCCGCCAATTTAAACGTCTCAGCGGAAGGTGAATATACTCGATTGGCCCAGGACGAGGTATCCAAAGAAGTGGGAGATATAATGATTGGACCACGATCATAGGTATTCGGGGACAAAGCTGAGAATGTTGCTACCAAAGCCGGGGAGGCAGCAAAATGAACATGGGGGGAAAGCTTGCCCGAGCGATGAACAACGGAGAAGCTCGCGGACACGCCCATGGAAGTAGGTGAAAGCGGTAATGGCGAAGGTCGTTTAAGGATGGACCTAGCGGACGACGCAGGCTTTAAGACAGCCCGAGCTGGAGTCGTAATGCCAGTCCTCAACATCGCTTGAGACGCCATGAGAATCGTTAACGGTCGTAACGAGGGTGCTTAAAGCAAGAAACTTGATTTTTGTTATGTTGACGCTGTCTTGACCAGCAGGGCAGAGCTAACAGCTAAAAAGAGAGTAAGGCATGAAATTAGAGGTGAGAGGAAAGACCAACGTTCGTAAAAGGTCGTTAGATGGTCGTAAACTTCAAAGTCGCGAAAAATCGGGACTTGAGAGGGTTAAACTCTGTTGAGCATTATCAAGCTGAGTTTATGTACTATAGGCGATTGGCAGGTTGCTATAGGTACGTGCCTGGACGTTCGCTCCATAGCAATCGTTGTTTAGTACTTTGCGACAAGCAGTGTATGGTGAGTCTTGAGTGCTGAATCTGTAAAACTCCGCAGATCTACAACGTACTCGCCTTCAGAGCTAGCAAACATCGATATCATTGATGTATGTTGAAATGGTTTCTCGACTACAGGTAATAGTGAGCATGGTAGTGATTAATTGGCATCGCATACAAATTGCGTTAGAGAATTACTTACTCGCTGGACTTTGTCTCTACACTGATCGTTGTTAGTAGTGACCCGGCGTCGCATTTGCGTTGCATCGTTGTGAACCCAACACGGCTAAAAATTGCGGTGCAAGCGACTCCCGGGCCAGTGCGACATGTGTGACCGAGGCAACCGTGACATGCATCGACTCCTTTCAGCTCCTTTCCGAGATGACCGCGTCCGAGAAATCGTCTGAAACCATTCATTCCGTTCGTTCACAGCGGATATAGGGCTATAATATACTTCCTATTGTAATGAGCCAATGGCTCTTACTTACCAGCAGAATTCTACGGTAATGTATTTTAATATTTCTATAGCGAAACGCAACCTCCTCGTACCAAATTGGGATGACGACACGCGTAATATCAGCCCTTCGAATTCTACTCAGCCTTCCAATATTTTGCTACGAAACCTACGGAGGTTTTATTACTTTGAACCAATTGAACTACATAGTAATCGCCATCATGTCGCTAAAGTAGGTAACGTAAAGCGTCCGTGGGAATATTGGGGTTAGTGGGGTTTGTCCATAAACCTGATTATGCCTATAACACCAATCTCACCATCTGCTAATGGATTTGACGACGATGACGAAGGCTGGGAAGATATGCCAGTTGTCCGTGAGGATGAATTCGCCGGAGGGTTAGATGAAGAAGATCAGAAGAAATACCATTATGTGCCGTCTGCCAAGGGGACAACGGCCACTGCGAATGCAACCGGAAATCTCATAGATTTCGACGGTCGCGGAAACGATTGGCGAACTAAAGTTGATCAGAACGAAAACGAATATACCCGACTGCGGGTCAGTGAGGAAGAGGACGCCGATGAAGTTCACTTGCGGACGAAATACCTATTTGACGAAGACAAAGCTATGACGCCACTCAGCCAGATGCAAGCTACCAAGAACCTGCTCACGGAAGCTCAGCGTATCGCGTATGTCGGGTTGTGCTCGCTTACAGCCAGGGAGATGTCTCAGAGCCTGAAGTTGACGAAGCGGAAGGAGTTAAAAGCTGCGGTTTCTAGTATGGAGCTATGGTCATTGAAGATCATGGGTCGATTGTATTATCATATGGAGGTGGAAACGCAAGGTGAATAGGTATTTTTCGCTCGACTATTGCCAAACTAAATCGCGTTGACAGAACAGAAGATGATCGAAAGTCTTGCGGAACATGGGGTTCAGCCCATGGATCTCGTCCCAGCGCTCATGACGACTCATACAGTTGCGAATCCAGAATACGATCCCGAAGAGGCTCGAAGACGAGCTACGAACTTGGAACAACAACAACAACAACAAGCTGTATCCAGTGCGGACGATGATGACAGCGAGTCTATTTCTGACCGGACGCTAGTCGATCAGCCATCGACATCCCCATCCACTTCACCGTCCAAAGACGTTGATTATTCTGAGTCTGACCCGAAGTCACCGACACGTAGTTCAAATCGTCCAGCAAACAACCTACGTCCGCCCACTGTTCCTGGAGCGTATCAGACGACTGCCAGAGTGTTTGAGGACACATCAACTTCCTCCATGCCAGGCGTCACCACCTCTTTATCTGCTGCTGACGAAAATGTTACTTTGGACATCCGATGGACTATTCTCTGTGACCTTTTCCTCGTGCTCATAGCTGATAGCGTGTACGATGCTAGATCACGGGTGCTACTTGAAAGCGTAGCCTTGAAGTTGGGTCTTGGGTGGCTGGACGTTGTCAAGTTTGAAAGCCGTGTCACGGAGGCGCTAGAAATACAAGAGGACGTTGAAACAATGGAAAATGAAGAAGTCATCAAAGGTCGTCAGAAGGCGATGAAAAATAAACGTTACATGATGATGGGGCTTGCAACTCTTGGTGCGTTGTTATACAGCCTACACCAAACAAGTATAACTAACTTTGCAAACTGTAGGCGGTGGTCTTGTCATCGGTCTATCAGCTGGTTTGCTGGCGCCTGTCATTGGTGCTGGTCTAGGAGCGGCCTTTACAACCATTGGCATCACTGGAACAACGGGTTTCCTCGCAGGAGTTGGAGGTACTGCCCTCATCACCACTGGTGGTGTTTTGACCGGATCCGGTATCGCGGTGAACGGAATGGCAAAGCGCACGCGGCTCGTAAGAACGTTCGATATCCTGCCTCTACACAACAACAAGCGAGTAAGCTGTATACTTACCGTCCCTGGGTAAGCTAGATCATATACACTTCATTGATTCGCCCGACTTATTCCATATGCCAGATTCATGAACGGCATCCAAGATGATGTCCGACTACCCTTCAGTGTTCTGGACCCCATTGTAGGGGATGTGTTCAGCGTCCTGTGGGAACCTGAGATGATTCGCGAGACGGGATCAGCGTTAAAGATCATGACGCAGGAAGTCCTTTCGCAAATCGGGATGACGGTCCTACAAGCGACTGTTATGTCCGCTTTGATGACTGCTCTTCAGTGGCCCATCAGTTCGTCGTCATCTTCACGCATTGCCACCTGAGCTGATGATTTTCTAGTTCTCACCAAACTGGGATATCTCATCGATAATCCTTGGAACAACGCACTCGACCGTGCACGAGCGGCTGGGAGCGTCCTTGCAGAGGTTCTAATCCATCGACATCTAGGGGTGCGACCTATCACATTGATTGGCTTCTCCCTCGGTGCTCGTGTCATATTCTATGCCCTTGTAGAGCTCGCGAAGCAGAAGGCATTTGGAATCGTTCAAGACGTATTCCTACTCGGTACAACCGTCTCAGCATCTCCACGTATGTGGTTCGATATTCGCTCCGTTGTCTCTGGGAGATTCGTCAATGCGTATGCACGGAATGACTGGGTGTTGAATTATCTATTCCGGGCATCAAGTGGTGGTGTAGGGACTGTTGCGGGACTTCGCCCGATTCAGAATGTCCCAGGTCTGGAGAATGTCGACGTCACTGATAAGATTGCTGGGCACATGAGTTATCGTACCTTTATGCCCCTTATCCTCGATCAACTAGGGTTTCCTGTGTCAGCCGACTACTTCGATGAACCAGTGGTAAGCATGATGGTTGCGGCTTGATTCTCGGTGCTTACTCTCTCCCCCTAGGAACCAGATTTCACTGAGGAAAGGATCGTAGAGCACAAGGAAGACAAGAAGAAGAAGAAAGGCTGGTTTTCGAGGAGCAAGAAGTCACCGACATCGCCAACCCTTGTTTCTCGCCCCCCGTCTGCAACACCATATGCGAAATCTCAAGGCGTCCGGACATCTTCTGATTCAACTACGGATGCAGACCTGCCTCCTCGCCTCGAGGGTGCCGGTGGCTCAACACCCTCCCTCGATGGTGCTCAATCACTTCCTTCTGGCTCATCTACACCGCCAAACGAATCCAGTGCATCTGCGTCCCATCTACCCATGCATGCCGGGTTTGATCTTGATGCTATCAGGAAAGTGTTGGGTGAGGCTAAGCCCGAAGAGATTCAGATTCAGAATACCTCCCAACCAACGTCTCCTGCTCCTCCTTCGATACGGCCAGATTCAGCACCCCCTGGCCAGGCAGGCGTAGGCCCTAGGACATTGCGTGATCCTATATCTGACCGGCTATCTGCATCGTTCAATAGAACAATGTCATTAAATGACGTACATCATGACCGGGATGATTCAGATAACGAATACCCTTACATGCAGCGGTCCATTTATCCAACATTGTCACTGGCACAATCTTCGCATGACTCGGAAGATACATCATTTGTGACTACACCGAAAATCTCACATCGTCCCATGTCCTTCGCAAGCGACACCACGCTTTCTTGGAAAGCATCAACAGAACCAGAGGAGCTCTATACTGGCGTGGCTTTCCCCTATGGGCTGTCACGACCATCAGCTTCGCCGTTTACCGACTACTCACATGCATCTCAGAACCCTTTCTCGTCACCCCCTCCTGATGCCGGATTGTCATTTGGAGGCGTAGATGGTTCGATCACTAGCACACTTCCCAGTGCAGACCCTTGGCAGGTTCCTGAGGATATCGCTAAGAAATCTCCCGCGTTTAATTCCAATCCATGGACATGACACGCAGTATTTTACATACACCTAGCACTATTCATTCATTTTACATTGGAGCTAATACAATCACTTTTGGATATACGAGCAGTCAAATGGATTGATGAGAATACAAGGCACCTCGTGCTTGTGGAATCGGCGGGAGGACTGAAGCTGTTATTCGTCAAAAACCTTCCCACCCACCATCCAGCCCTTCCCTGACTCTCCACCTAAGTCCGCCGAGCCACTTCCTCACCCTTTCTTCATCTCTTCCCTCTCGCTTAGCATCACCCTCATCCAGCACATCCACATCACCTTTCCCCCACAATGCTAACACTGCCCACCCTACAACCATCATTCCTGGCGGGCGCTGCTCACCTACGCTCTCCATCCCCTGTCCCACATCCCTCAACGTTGACTCCACCACACGTTGGTCTGGCATCGACGCACGCTCGATGATCGCAATAGGGGTATGTGGGGGGTAAGCCTGGCCTTCCTGCTTCCCTTCCCTGTCACCTCCAAGCAACGCCCTCACGACCTGCGCCAGCCTCGCCACTCCCATCAACACCACCACCGTCCGTCCACGGACGTACCCTGGCAACTCAACATCCTTCCCACCTCGCCCGACGCCCGTGCACACGATCAATGACTCGGCAACGCCACGCTGTGTCACGGGAATCCCGGCAAGGGTGGGGCCTGCGAGTGCGGAGCTGACACCGGGCACAACCATTGGTTCGTACCCGTGTGCACGGAAGTGTAGTACCTCTTCGCCGAAGCGGCCGTACACCGCTGGGTCCCCTTGTTTGAGCTGTAGAAGACAAATATGAGGCTGAAGGGCCAGGTGATGAGAGGGAAGGAATGTACGAACCCGAACGACAGTGAGCCCACGTTGTGCGGCCTCAACTGCAGCGTCCATCATCTCAGCTTGCGCGCCATCTGCGTTGCCAGGGAACTTTTTCGCAATGCGTACTGGAACATGGCTTGGTATAAGCTTTAAAATGGTATCTGGAACGAGCTTATCAGATAACACGAGGTCGGCGAGCTTAGTGAGTGCTGTGTGTGTTGCGAGTGTAAGGAGCGAGGGGTGCCCTGGCCCTGATCCGACAAGAAGAATGCGCCCAGGAGCGAGACGGGGCAGATCTAGTGAATGTTGGGATGGTGCATCCGCCCTACCTGGCTGCAAGGTCGCTGGGGAAAGTGAGGTATTTGCCACAGCCCCAGAAAGCACCTCACATATGTCGGCTTCTGACATGTCCGCAAGCTGGGAGATGGGCCAGTACTCGCTGACCTGTGCGATCCATTTGATTCGACGCCTGAAGCTCTCGGTTTCCGTTTCGATCTCGCCGTCGTTTCGCTGCGGCACAGGCCGGTTTGGCGTGGGTGTCCAGTTGTCTTCGTGCATCTCGTCGTCAACGACGTCGAACGAGATGGTCGTCTTGGCAACTGCACAGTCAAACTGTGCCCTGGCCAATGCGCGCATCCTCCCTACACTCTCCACAGCCGTCCCAATCTCCTTGGGCAGTCTAGAAACAATATCCCGTCGTATCCGCCCTGCAAGACGGCAACCGTGGCCGTTTGTCGTCACCCCGATTTGCAGGGGTGTCTGCTTCGTACTAGGTTCACCTGCGTTGCTGAACCTGTGTGTAGATGTGAAGGTAAAATCACATAGGTCGGGCATATCTGTCGTGTTGACTGGGATATTACGAGCATTACACAGTCGGTAGATTTGTTCGGCGTATGCACGATTACGGGCACTTGGGAGAAGGGTGTCTGTTACACACACTAACCGGACATCCGGTGTATTATTGAGAAAGGATTCAAGGGCCTTTATATCTTCGTTGAAGGCAGACGCAACAGACGCGCTAGATAGAGAATCCCAGTCGATGAAAGTGAGCTGGCCGTGGGTTGCCCGCCATCGTATTTCTTCGCATGCAGCATCTAAGCCGCCCTTTGCAAGAATTACCACTCTCGAGTCTGCTTCAAGCGCCGCAAAAGCTCGAGAAGCAGCGAGAGGCCCCGAGCCCAAAATCAGCGTGGTTTTATTGGGTAACCGAAATGCCAGCATGAGTGAAACGCCTCCCTGTGGAGAGGGAAACGTTAGGGGATCCTCGCATGGATTCTGCATATTCCTAGATGCTGGTATTGAATGTAGTCAGTACATTCAGACATGATTTGAATTAAACCGACGTTGTCGTGCTCATGAGCAATACCCGTGCCTGAACAAGCATTTGCAAAAAAGATGTCGGAGTTCGGACCATCCTTGGCGAAATGCTTTCCTCCTCCACGTGCAACCAGAGTTCTCTATCACCGCCTTGCAGATGCAGCTCGTGGATAACCACACTGTACGTCAAGATATTTTTCTCAATCTTCATTACTTGATGGTTATAAGTAGTTCATCGCAAGGCTGACGGAACTATTCGACACTTCCAAAAGTTCAGTATGGCTCACACATAAACGGCGTACGTATGCGATCTTGTATTACAAAATCCTCGTGATCCTACCTTCAAGCCATCTGTGTCGTTATCTAGTAACACATGACGGTGAAGATGCAACGATGGCACATAGTGAAGGACAGGACGATGCACGAGAGTACCCATGTCTAGTTCGCGTCACCGATGGCAAGAAAATCAACTTTTCGACAACGGTAAGCCGCCGCTGAGCTTTGAATTATCAACATATCGAGTACAATGTGTTCTCTCAGGTGGAATCCGACCAACTGATTCAGTTCAATGCCATCTATGGAACTTTACTCAAAACATCCATGACTACCCTCCGAAAACGCGACAAGAAAAAGGAGAAACTACGCTCCGAGCAGGCAGCGCGCCGGAAGAAGAAAATGACGGATCCGGTGGTGGTGGAAGGCCCAAAACGGGGGAATGGCAGGCGGATACGACAGCGGAAGATAAAAGCTGCGATGAAACAGCAGGAGTCCCAGAAGAAATTTAAGGAACGAGAGGAACAGCTGCAGATGGAGGCCGTACAAATAGATATGGAGCTGTGATAGTGAGGTTCGTTCCTGATAAGTTTCTGATACGGATTTTGTTGTCTAGCTTTGCTGTCCAGGTTGTTGGTTGTAATAAATTTAAATCGCCTTGTAAGATTCTTGCCTCACCCTGTTATAATTGTTACGATGAGAAAGCTACCTACGCCTCCTAGGAACTAAGATGCGGGCTACTAGCTAATGTAAGTGACTACACCCAAGTTCAAGTAATGGAACGGCTGCTGCCTGGTTAGCTGCTAATCACAACGGATCATACAACTATGAGCTCTGATTTTCGTGTTTGCTCGGACTGAAGCTGAGAAACCTGCTGTCTTCCACGAGATCTTCCAGATCCTCAATCGGGTTCACCTGTCTAGAGTACACATCTTGCTCATGCCCCTGCCCACACTGAGGGCCGCGCTTGCTAGTCCCCATTTTGGCCTGTGCCGTCGAGCCCCGCCCCAGCCACGTTAGCATTGATACGAAACCCTCGTTGAGATGGTGGTGGGTGAAGTACACAACGAGAAGGGTGGGATGGGAGGCGGAGTGGGAGCTTATGTTGGAATGGGAGGACATAGAACACGACGACGGGCAGAATACTTTTTTGGGTGCGTAGGGAGAGGGACACGACCGACACCGACGTGTGGGTTAATATAAAAACGCTCCGTCTTCGAGGTCTGACCGCCTCAATCGAAGTAACAGATATATAGAGGTCGAGAGGTCACGCCCTCCCTGGAGATTGAGTGTCTAGGGTTGTCGATGATAGGATATATGATGTGACAGATCGATAGTGCTCTACGGAATGGAAATTTAAGATGAGATAAAGATATATAAGAACAGATGGAAATGAGCGCACAATGACGATAAATCCTTCGTTTATCTCAAACTCGGCAGCCTGAGTTTGTTCGCTGACCCTCACATCAGGATAGCGGACATAAAACGACTTCCTCCATGTCCTTGTCGCTAATGGCATCCGTGTATAAGTCAGTATATGACATTCATCCCAGCTGAACCAAAAACTTACAGAACTAGTATCCCCTGGAAGAGACTTCGAGGGCGTGGCAGGACATGTGGAGACCCAAAAAGTCCGAGTCTCTCCCTCCCGCGACTTGCAGCCGACATTGATATCGACTAAATATTTCGTGTGACGACTTGAGGTTCCATAGCTAGACGCAGAGGTACGACGTCAGTCAGTATCAGAAAGAATACGAAGCTGAACAATACGCACTCGTCGCAAATACATATAGTCCATGCAAAAATCAACCAAAACGCGTGAAGGAGCTTCCAACCTCCAATCTGACGCCTTCGCACCCTATCGGCGAGAATGGTGACCCAGGGAGGCGTCTACGGTAGCACGCGCAGAGGTGGATGTGAGGAGATGTTTTCGGGAAAACTAGGTCGCAGGATAGTAAGCGCAGAAAGATGATAGACACAGGCAAGAGAACATATCACACGATTTCCAAAGATGATACTTCGTAGTCTTGATACCAACCTCCACCATGATTTTAAAGACAATCGTTCATGCTTCGCAGAAAGTGGAAACCCGCAGGCCGCAGACCACAGATGAAGGACATAATCGATATGCTCGCCGCTCGGTATCGATACTCGTTCCGGTACACATTCCAAGTCGGCCCTTGTACGATCCAGTCTTTCAGCTAGACCTCGTTCAACTCATACGATACCTACTAAACATCAAAAACTCACGGTAGATAGTCGCGTGCTGTTTCGTCAGTTCAGGGCTCCAAGTCGTAACTTAGATGGCCCTGAATC